>BLKR01005712.1:0-67500 GCA_011170035.1 Teleogryllus occipitalis | reverse complement strand
CGGAATTTCTTTGAAGAAAATTGTATAATTAACGACGTACTTTTGCATTACCGGCGCAACATTTCCCCTCCTGGCACAATAAACAGTTGAAGGTAAACGCTCGCACAAACTATTTGCTGTTGAAGACGAGAACTGTTCGTTTTTTTTCTTCAAAAAATCTAAAGAAATGGCCGAAGCAATTCCAGATCCATTCTAGGAGATGCGTCGAACTCCTGAAAAAGTTAGATTTCAAATTAATGAGAAAGTTGCGAGGTCAGATTAATATTTGAGGGATTGGCATTATTTCATAAAATCTAGTTGCCAATTTCTTCACTAATACCCTCATTCTTTACTTATTTGTCCAAGTCATCGGTCAAGAAAAGTTGCGCGGTTATTAACAGTGTTCTAACAACAATAAAATTACTCTATTTCATTTTTTCTTTCTTTTCTTATGTTCCCATTACAGATTTTTTTCTTTTAATTACATCATTCTCCTTCTCTATTTCTTTTCCAACAAATTATTCCGTAAATTTCTCTAAATTGAAACTAATGGTTAAATCTAAGAAGGATAAGATCTTTCACGAATCCCACATTAACAAGAGCCTTCTGCTGAGCACTGAGTTACAGAAAGGATCTTGTGGCGATGGAGCAACTTTTCACCGCTCGTTTCACTTCTCAGCGTCTCTCCTGTTCTTACAAATAGGCTCTGGACTTTAAAAGACAGGTTTTAACTTACAACAATCTTGAAATGTTCAATATCAATTAGTACATCGTTCCACGTAAATTGATGTTTAAATGAAAATCATACTATCTCTTTTTTATTTCTTTATATCGCTTTTATTATATTTTGTTCAAGATGTTTGGCCCATCTTCAGGCCCACTAGCGAAACTCACAGCGTAACTTAACTACTTACCGTAATCCAACAAGTAACTCATTTGACACACCAGGTGCATGTTAAATGAGGCGATACTCCGAGTGATGTGACACTTAGGACGATGGCATTGCGATTGAGTTGACATGTCGAGGAATGTGTCACGCTGAGCGACGTAACACGAGTGACGTGACACCCCAAGTGACGTGACACCCGAGTGACGTGATACCCCGAGTGACGTGACACCCCAAGTGACGTGACACTCCGAGTGACGTGACACCCCAAGTGACGTGACTTCCCGAGTGACGTGACATTCCGAGTAACAAGACATCCCGAATGGCGTACTCCCAGTGATATGACACGCCGAAGGATGTGACCACTCAACCTGGACTGCCTGGCGCTTCGTGGCAGATGCCTTGATTTGTGTCTCCTCTGGCCTCAGGCCGCTGGCACGCTCCACCGACGCCAGCATGGAGGTGCTACGCGCCGCCGCCTCCAGCCCCAACGTGGCCGCCAGGGACGCTGCAGGCAGCGCCGGAGACCTCGACGAGGAAGAGGACGAGGACATCGGTGAGCTCCGCCTCTCTCCCCACTTTCCCCTCCCCGTTCCTTCACAACCCTCAACCCCACTCTCAATCCATCCTCACCCATTCTCTCTCACCCCACTCAATCCCCCACCTCTCCCCTCCCGCTCCCCCCTCCCTTCTCCTCACCCACCCCTGCCACCAATCTAAAATGCTGGTTTGTATCTACATGAGAAAGCTTGCTTTTCTGTTTTTCACATTGTTTTTCTCTTCCAAAATTTTGTATCAGTGGTAAGGCATCCCACATTTTGGAGGGCAAGCAATTCCATGTTGCATACCTTAGTCTTCTGAGACCAATACTAATGTCATAAAAAGTATTGTAATTCATATAGTATCATCTTCAAATTATATAAAATGAAAAATCTTAACACATTTTAGAAGAAACACATTAGTGCGGTTTTTATTTTACTTTTATAGTGAATAAATATGTAATTATTCACGTTCAGGATATTCCTATTTATGACAACAGAGTGTAGAGTATGTAACGCTTGTTTTGAGTTATTTTTGAATTGCATTTGTGTTGACTTCACTTGTAGAAGCAATTATGTCATTTTTAATATCACTTATTAGTCCTCTACAAATTGATTCAATTTCTAAATTATTTTAAATTGGGGTTTCATACTCAGTTAATAAATTTACCAATTCTATATAATTTCCTTGATTGATAGAAAATACACCTTTGTCATGTCCTCTGAATGCTAGTTTTTTTGCATTCCCAGGAAGCAAGTGAAATTTAAAACACCACAATATTTCCCAAATTTTCTTTACAACTTTGTTAGACTTTTCTAAAGTTTTACTTTTTGTGCATCCAATGCCATATCAACATGGAATTTCTTAAATTAAAGTTGTATCAAAAAAAGCTCTGTTACTTTCTGATTTTAATGCCTTTGCTAAGCATTGTAAAGAGAATTTAAATCACAATACCCAGAACTTTCCCAATCATATTTTGACTTCTCTGCAGCACACAATATGCATGTCCAACAACATAATTTATTGGTTAACCAGAAAACCTTGTCATGTAGATTTCTATGAAAATATCGCACACATTTCTTCTGATATTTTTGTCGCAAGTTTGGTAAGTCAAGAGATGGTTGCCCTTCATTTACAATTTTTGTCTTTTCACTGACACTTGTATTCTCATATCAACAAATCTGAAAAATTGCTATTAGAAGTATGCACTTTGAACTTCCCATTAACAAACAACTCTCGAGCACTAAATCTTTAGAGCACCAAGCAATCTTTAGAGCATTGGTAAAACTGCCAAAAAGAGATCTTATTTGTTCCCCTGAGAATCATGCCACTAGTCAACACAACACTGCCACAGGCACTGATTTGTGCTTGACTTTAATAGCTTGCATATGAATTCATTGGAGGAATTATGTGCAGCATGGTGCAGCTTTTGTTTGCTTTTAACAGAGTATCCACCTTATATCCCCTTCCTTCGTTAATACCCTATAGAAGATGACACCATCACCAGCATTACTTGCAGCAATTTGAGGAGTAGAGATACATGCATTCAAGTGGAAACAAAGCACTTAGCTTCTTGAATACTTGACTAACTGAAATCATTTAACAATATTCACAATACATAACTGGAAAATTAAGGCAAGCAGTGCTTTCTTTACTTGCACTAAGACTTGCCCACTGAGAATATTTTGATAGCATTTGTAACTAAATAACAACTGGCAGGGCCTACAGAGTAATGGTTACAGAGGTAGTCACGTAGTCTGCGGGTTCACTGAGGCATATTTGCTTTAGTGTTGAAACAAGGTGGCGGTTGACCCAAACCATCATGAGGCATTTTCAATACCTCATTCCTTCCCAGACCTTTCCCTATCTGAATGTTGTGTCAGCCTGTGTGCTAGGGGGAAAAGAGCTTCCAGGGGTTCAAGGGCGGCAACATAAGACACTGTTCTTCCCTGCCTGTAAAAGGGTTCAAGCCCCACATGGGCTTACAAGCCGCAAGTGGCAGGAGTAAGTGCCCCCCCACAATAAGCATACGAGCTACCACAGAGCTAAGTAGTGGAAACTAGAGCCAAGGGACTGCAGGGTGTCAAAAAGGCAGGGGTATTAACCAAGTGCAGGATGCATCAGCTAGTAACTGCAATGTTAGTTGACATAAAATACCTGATGATGACTAAATAACAAGTATTATTTAGAAAAGAATGTTATCAAAATACATCCATAATAATTCATTCATTAATAAAACAAATAAGCTTTTATAGCTGTTAACAATTAAAATTATCTTGGAGCCCAAAGACAGAGAAGCTTGGTTTGTTGAAAAGTGTGACATGACACTTAGATGCCTAGTGTATTGGAAAGCATGTCGTGACAATCTAGTGTATTGGAAAGCATGACAGCAGTCATCAATGAGCTGTCTTGGAAGATTCATTGCCTGTGACCACTCTTATATCATTCATACCCAATATAAATCAATCATTGTACATCAGTTAATAAAAATTGATGAGTTAACTCCAGCATTACTGGGGGGAGTTGAAAATCATTGATTTTGTTAATGGTGTGAGTATATTCAGAACAATTGAAACCAAAACTTCTCGGAATAAATGTGTGTAAAAATAATATTGAGACAATTTTCAGAATAAATTTGGAAAATATTTGTAGTATTTTAAGACTTAACAAGTCTAAGGGTTAACTGTTCCTTCTAGAAAAAGGAAAATTCACTTTCTTGCTCTTAATATAAAAGTATGAGTTTCTTAAATGTTTTATTGTCCTCTAGGAGTGTATGCAGAATCCTACAGGAGTGCAACATGGATTTATATAGGAGATTCAGAAGAAATGCATGTGTGGCAAAAACCAGAAACCAAAGGTGATGAAAAAGGTAAGTATTTTTAATATAAACTTTCATTATGGAAAAAATTTGAATTACATTCAAATTCATCAATTCTTACTAGTTATTGAAATATAGAATTTATTTCTGTTGTCTGTTTGATTTGTTTTTCCTTCCATAATGGTTTTATGTAAACTTTTTTATTTTTTCTTGTCCTTGGTAATATTTTTCTCTAGCAAATTATCTGGTGAAAAAAAAAAAAATTCTCTGCTGTGTATGTTATTCCACTGCCAATGCAATTTACAAATGCCAAAATGGGTGAAGTTTATTACAAGTCCTTGACAGCAATTTTATTGAAACACTCAGATTTGTCATTAAAATAAAGGACAATGTTTACCATTTCAACTTTTCTTCATTCATTCATTCACTATGTAGTAACAGATAAAAATGGCATTCAAGAGTGAAAAAAATTTCTTTACTTGTGAAAATTAGCTTGCTCACTTAATTCTATCGCTTTGGAATTCAAATTTTTCATTTATAAAAACCCCAGTATTTTCCTCTCTTGTACTTTAAATAACTATTATTCCAAGAAGAAGGTTAATTTATAAAGAACTATTATTTAATTTATCTAGGTTCGTTGTAAAGTTCTCTTTACCTTCGAAGCTCTACTTCTTACTTAGACACTTATTAATAATTGTATTTTATTAATTAATATTAAATAGTATCTTTATTTCCAATTTGTTTTCACATACATATGTTAACATTAAGCAGTATTCAGTAAGAAATGATTATTGTAGAAAATAGGTTATGTAGATTTAAGGATTGAGGGAAAATATTTGGCTTAAATTGAGAAAACATAAAAGGTGTTAATATGACCTCCAATCATTGTAAAAATAGTGTCAGATCATTTTAAGACTTAAAATATCAAACTTGCTTCGGAAATAATGTTGTATGCAAAAAATTAACATATATTGAGAATCTTATCTAATGCCAGGACAGTTGCCCTTGGCCTGCCCTCAACTTGGGCTGTATTGATGAGCACTTCTGAAAATGGCCCAACCTGAGCACCCAACACTACCAACTTTTTGACTACATACCATGTTCACTGCCCAGGCTTAATACAATGGTTTCACTCATCTTTATTCATTACAGTCATGTTTTTGAGCACTTCTTTGTCTAGTTGTTGTAGGAATAGAGCCAGGATATAGATTGCAATTCCATCAAATCAAATCTGTAGTTAATTTACTGATACAAATAATTTTTTCTGTTACTTAAGATATTTCTAGTTTTCAATTGTTGTTAACCTTACTTTCTTGGTACTTTTGTTTATCACTGAACTATGTACTATAGTGAAAGGATGGAGTAGGGATTCTGGAGTGCAGAAACATTAGAAGATAATCCCCCCCCCCCAAAAAAAAATAGCAAAAACTATATTGACATACGGTCACTTACAGTTTTTACTATTTTTTGACAAAAATAAATCAAATCAAATATTATGTCATTCCCTGGGTGAGTGATTGTGGAATAAAAGGATGGAAGTAAAGGATTTAATTTAGTCATAGTTTTACAAGCCTAACAAAATTAAAAATACTTTACTCAAAGTATCTTCCACTCTTTGGAAATCCACTGTCTTCAGCTGGGTTTGAAACTACAAATATGGGTTTAAGAAATCGGTACCCATGTACTGATTGGGTTATCTAATGATTTATTAATGTTTTCAGATGAAAAAAGTGTTGAAGAAGAAGTAGTAACAGGCAATGGGAGGAGAAGCTCTGATGAATCAACAAATTCTGAAAGAGATTTTAAGCGTAAATATCAAGCAATTACTCACCGGATGGTACATCGAAAATCCAGTGTGGAAATGTACAAACGATTGGCCTCAAAGTCTTTTGGTAAGTGAAGTATGCAAGTTATATCTGTAACGCTACCAGTTCATGAGCAGATCTTCCCTTCAAATTAAATTTGTGTTTCTGTGAACTACTTTGTAACTTTCATTCATAAAGCTTTTTATTTGTTTAATTCATTCCTTTTCATAGAGAAACTCCTTTTCCAGAAAAGGAGAATACTTGTTGATTTAATTTACAACACTTTGTATATACTTCAATGTTTTCGAACATTTATATGAATTCTGTGCAATTAATTGAAATCCAGCACCAAAACAATAAAAAGTATTCTTTGCATGTTCTGATTTATTTTGAGAAGTATTTTTAATTCAATAGATGAGTTTTTAAGTTACCTTTGTGCAGAAAAACAGATATATTTATTAATACAAATCAGGTATATGGATTGTTACATAAAATAATGTTAATTTAGAATTTCTATAATTTCACTAATGAATGAAGAGAAGACGTGATTTTGTATTTTATATGCATTTTTTCTCACTTGCTATCATTTTATGTACGTGCATGTGTTTACGTTGTTGTCTTCTACTAAAGAATTTTCAAATCTAGCATAGAGAGTAGAAAGAATGTCTTGGCTAAAATCTGAGTCAAGAAGGCTAAGAATAAAAGTACTTTTTATGTAGTAATTACTGCCAGAAGCAAGAACAAGCTTGGACAAATACTGCTGGCTTGATGCCATTATGTTCTTAATGTGACCTTGGGAGCACAGGAGAGAGAATGGATGAAGAAACTGGAAGTGTGGTAGTTCATAAGCGCAATTAACTTCTTCAGCATGTTCTTTGAGTTTTCTTCCCCTCCTTTCTTTTTATTGAAGTCCAAAACTAATACTTTGATGAATTTATTATCAATTCAATAAGACAACTTCTGCCATAATAAATAATATGACTTAATATTTCATGATGAAGAAGAATTTATTTTGGAAACAAAACAACTGATTAGGATTACAAGTCATTAAAGCTTCAAATTCTAACTAATACTGGACTCATTCACACATTTTCTTAACATTGGTTTCCCTGCTAACTACGTGACTTACTGAACTACTAGGAGAACTAAACAAACACTGTTATGAAAATCAACTAACCAATAATAATCAATTAGAAATAAATATCAGCAGATTACAAATTGTGATTTAATTTCACAGAAGAAAATGATGATAGGAAACCCAACTTACTGCAGCATCATCTTGAAGAAATTTTGCAGCATTTGCTGGCAATTTGGAGAAAACAAATATGGGCCTTAAAGGTCAGGGGACGAGAAACTGTTGGTAAGACCAATATTTGCCAGGCAGGAGCAGATTGATTGAAAAGAATTTCTAATTTATATTTTGGATTCATTCAGAGGGTTAATTTTGTTGAAATATATACTGTGACTAAATAAGGTACAGAGGTATTCTGTGTTTTAAGACCTAAAGCTTCCTATCATTTTTATTTGTAGAATATTTGAATAATGAAAAAATATGTTGAATTGTATTTGACAGTGAGTTTTGCCAAATCATTTTTATATATTCATTTTCAAATATCTCAATTTTTGTTTGTAAAGTTTTAGGTTTCAGTGGCAAAATTTTTGATTTTTAGTTAAACATTGATGAGAAAGAATGTGCTTACTTATGCTACCTTTTTTGCTATTCACAGAATGTGATAAAACAGTTGTGGTCCGTCGGCAGTCAGGAGAATTTGGCTTCCGTATCCATGGCTCTCGCCCTGTGGTAGTTTCCGCAATTGAACCAGACACACCTGCCGAAACATCTGGACTGGAAGTGGGTGATATTGTCATAGCTGTCAATGGTGTCAATGTTTTAGATGCATCTCACTCAGAGGTTGTGAAGATAGCTCATGCAGGTAATAGCTATTACTTCTTACTATTAAATATGGTTTTATCAACTTCCAGAAGAAATAATTTTCTTAGATTCATAAAACCTCTTAACAATTAAAATTTTTGTACCAGAAAATTAAGGGAGGAGATTTATGTAAGCATTCTTCAAAAGAGGATTTGAAAATAATAAATTAGATTAAAATAAATTAAGAACCTGTTACTAACAGTATTTTGCCTTCAAATTAATCATCATGGTTTATATTTCAGAGAAGAATTTATAGTCTCTTTTGGGTTTTCTTAAGATAAATGTTAATTTAAATGGCATAATATTCACGGGAAGCTCATCCGTTAGTACCCAGACAATTGGATTGCATAAGAAAATTATTCGAATAATTAAAAAATGCCATCCACGTGATCCTTGCAAGCCTTCTTTTTATTGAGCTTGGAATCTTACTATTACCTTGCCTGTTTATTTATGAATCTGAAATATTTGTCAAAACTGACTTACTTAATGGTGAGAACATATTTTCATGTAATAATGATATTTATAATTACAACACACAGCATAGAAATCATGTTCAAGTGTCAGTATCAATAGCTCACTACAAGAAGTCCACATACAATACATGTGTGTTACTTTACAATGCATTGCTTACATTACACAATTAAAATCAGTACACAAATTTAAGTTAAAAGTAAAATCTTTTCTGCTGCATTACTGTTTCTATACAATTAGAGACTATACTTATCATCAAAAAGAAAAATAATGTTTATTTTAACAAAACAATGATATAGTATAATGAATTAGTTTATATTTGTATTGTATGATTTTTAAAAAAGACTTAATGTGCCTGAAACAAGTAATGTACTTCAACTTCCGAGTTAATGACCCCCATCTTGGTCAGATTTTTGTCCAGTTTCCCTGATCCATTGAGCAAATTCTGAGATGGCCCCTTGATTTGCTTCTGGACATAAATGTAGCTTCACTATGTGCACATTTTGTTGAGCACTCCTTTTGCTTATAGTTGTAGTAGAGCTGAGGATGAGTTACTATTTTGTTAGCAATGCAGAAAAATCAAATGAGGACAAGTTGTGAAAGCTGTGGGAAGAAATAATTAAAGTCATCTTTGTCAACTTATTCTTAGAGCCAGTTTTTGATGGCTTTGTCATCACCATCAGTCACACCATCAGTCACACCAGCTTTGTCGTCACCACCATATATATGGTGTAAGTCAGGAGACAGACTTTCACTACATATAGCAAGACTGATGATGATGCCAAACTATTGAAAGCCAGCTCTCTGAGTAAATCTATGTTGACAAAGATGGCTTCAATTATTTCATCCTTTCATAATGTCAGCATCAGCATTCCCACAATTTGTGAAAGATATGACCAAGCTATTTTGTTGGAAAATATTTTTGACGAGCTGGGATTGTGTTTCTGAATGACTATATAACAAAATATTTTTAAGAACAGAATTCATTCTCCACTGTCTGTGTAAATTATGTTATAAAGGGCACAGAAGGTTTTGACAGCTGGTTCTCCTATTTGAACTATTGCTATCTAGTTTTCTTGATGTTTCACTGTTGCAGCTTTTTTTCTATTTAGTCTTGTATTTTGTTTCATTTTGTAGAGATGGGATTTCCATGCACTATCAAATACTAAAATACACATGTAAACATGCCCTAACAAATTGTCAAGCAAGCAAGATTCAAGGTGAAAATTCACAAAACATCCCCAATCAAATTTTACATGTTTTGTTTTATCGCCTTTTGCCATAGTGAAAAATTAACAATTTTTCTAAAATTTACTCTTTCAAATTCATTTTTTTGTCAGAAACGAAAATTTTTTAAAGCAGAAAAGGCTTTCCATATCACAAGATATAATTGGAGCATACTTCATAGATGAAATATGAGCCAATGTGAGATCAAATTCTGCATTTTCTGATTTTTAACCACAAATGGAGAGAATATAATAAGGAAATAGTAAGGACAGAAGCCCACAGCTGCAGATTTGGTTTTATGATGCTTCGTCTGCTCCAGATGTTGAAGGGAGGGAGGGAATATTGTTTCTGGGCACATCAACTACCGAGGTTATTAGCCCTGTAAGCATTATACACATTATATCCTGGGAGCTGGTGGTGGTGGTGGTGTATCTCCCCTGATGGAACTTGAGATCCAGAACCAACTTTTGAACGTGTGTCAATTTTAATATTCACTAATAAGTTTAAAAAAACAACAATAAAATAAAATAAAAACAACAGCTAATATGCTACACAGAAGTCTAAATATACAGCATTAATCAAAACAATGTTCAAACATGCATTATGCATGAATTTTTCCATAAAATCTACTATAACGTGCAAATATGCACAGAAAAAGTTTTCGTTTTAAAATGAGTTTGCCAAGAAAGATATATTTACAAAGTTTGGAACCTCTACAAAGCTAAATAAAATTATGCATTTGTATGGAAATCTGGTCTCTACTTGTAATTGTTAGCTGAGTTATATATATTTGTTATTATATTGTATATTATTTTTCTAGTTTATAGATAATACTATACTAAATTATTTTTTAAATAATTACATAATTCTAACAAATATTTAAATCATTTTTGCCAAATAAAGGGATATAACAAACAATAACTCTCAGCATTTTGGGGGGGTCAAGGCTGCCCCCCCCCCTTCTGGATCTGCCACTGGTTGTGGCATTAGACAGGGGCTTGCGCATTTGCACCCAAATACAAGTTACATCCAGGCTGTGGGTTCAATTCCTATGTAAGGCATGAAGGTTGTAGTTATGTGGTATGGAGTGCATTCCCAGCTCACCATGTATCACCCTTGAACCCAAAAGCCTTTCTTTAATCTCTTTTCTACCCCTAGTAAAAATGTGGGAGGGGAAGAAAAAGATCAGTTGCATGAAGTAATGGAAAGGACTATAGACAATATGTGTGGTGTAGCTCCCTTCCTCCAAACTAGACTAAGCCCTTTAAGAACTCAAGCCTTGCTTAGAATCCATCCATAAGTTATGTAATGCAAATTTGGAGTATTTTGAAAACCCTATCTCCCCCTGAAATGAATGCTTGAGTCCCCCTCTCTAGTAATTACGTAACACTTGTGACAAGGCACCCCCTCACATTACAATAAGAAAACATCAATTATAAAGCAGAAACAAGCTTTATTAATTGTATTTGTGTTATTTATTAAAATTTATGATAGGTAATAAATGTGATAATTATTTGGTGGACTGCACAAAATAAGATTGGGGACAATTTTTGAATGAAAGAAGGACGTGTATGCGAGAAAATTTCTGACAAGCCGTGCACACAGTCATTGATAACACATAGGCTCTGAATCTTCGGCACCAACTAATTGAATTAGTATAAAAATAAATAAAAAGAATTATTTCAGCAAATGTTGACAGATTTTAAAAATAAATATCAGCATTATGTAACACTAAGCTATGACCCTTCTACCCCAATGTAACACAGAGTAATGCTGCCTGAACCCCCTCCCTCCAACTTTAACGTTATTTAACATAATTTAATACTAACATAACTATTACATACATCGTACTATACAATGTTATTTAATACTATCGCACTAACTATTAACGTAATTTATGGACAACCCCTTATCCGAAGATAGTACATAGAAAAGTCTAGCATCATATTGGCATGAGAGGTGGGGAGACTGGGTAGGTATCATGGTGGCTGCATCTCTGAGACTCAATCAAGAGAGGAAATGTATATGGGACACCAAATGGTGCTATGATGTAAAACAGGAATGCACAGATGTATAATGATTTTTAGTGTGTTTTAAATTAATGCTTTAATTTTTTGAATCTCTTCCAGTTGCTTTAATTGACCTTGAGTTCATAGGGAGTATCTTACTTTTGATGGAATTTTGTAAGCAAGTAAGTGCAGTGCTTTTCATTAGTTCTTTTCTTTCTTTTTTTTTTTTTTTAGGTTCTGATACCCTTGAATTGG
Organism: Teleogryllus occipitalis; assembly: GCA_011170035.1. Classification (NCBI taxonomy): domain Eukaryota; kingdom Metazoa; phylum Arthropoda; class Insecta; order Orthoptera; family Gryllidae; genus Teleogryllus; species Teleogryllus occipitalis. Next base: position 55,577 of record BLKR01005712.1, on the reverse strand, counting down.
AGGTTGCCCGAACATGCAATGTCCTCACTCCTGTGTTGAGAGAACCTGGGTCTGGAAGTGCATTGTACTCTGGGTACCTGTGGAAGCAAGGTAGCACAGTGACAAGTGGAAATGGTCGAAAATGGGTCCGGCGTTGGTTCTGTCTCAAACGGGACAATTGCCTCTACTATTATAAGACTGATGCTGTACGTTTAAACAATTTTTTGCTAACATTTAATCAAGAAGTGACCAACCACTTTAGCACATATGCCAAACATGACACATTGGATGATTACATGTGTAGTAGTAGTGTAGAATAATGGTGCATTGCATCCTTGTACTTACTTATTCTTTTAAAGCAAGCACTATTGGTAGAACTGAATTCATCTTTTAATTTTGAATATCAGAGAGCTACCAGTTCATATCCATCATATCCAACAATTGTATTCACAAAAAATTCCTATTCCAGCAGTTGTAGCACCATATGTGGGATTCACAACAGCAATTGACCTCTCATACAAGGGATACATTACTGTAGATTGGTGCTCATTTAATATGTCTTTTGAATTGTTCTACATTAATTAATTTAAATGTATGATTAAGTTATCTCCTACCTTAAGCAAAGGGACCTGGTATTTCCATATTTTTCAATCCCAACCATTAGTGTAAGAATGAAGAGGATGGTTAAGTTGTAAGGCACTTCTGAACTTATATGAAAATAGTTGGCACATGGTATTAAAAAAGTTGGCCACCCTTGGTTTAATCCAAGGTTTCCAAAAAAAATTTGAATTTCTTTATTTTTATTATAACCAACATATTGATGAAATAATAATACTCCAAAACATTTCCTCAATAATATTCAGAGTATATTCAGAGAGAATAAATTTTAAACCCAAGTCTCTTAAAATAATTTTTGCACTTGCTACTTCTTTAAAACTCATTTATAGAATATGAATATTACTTTCTGCTCTTCAGTGTTGCTGATTATTACAATGTCAAATCTGTGCAATAGTTAAATTACATTTATTTATTTATAAACAGACTCTCATCCATGTACATAAATTATGTGATACATAATGTATTAATACATGAGTAGAATATCTATTAGTAGAATAACAGAAAAATACAATTTCAGTAACATAAAAACTAATAGTACATTAACCAAAGATATAAGTCTTTCGTTTGGCTTCACAAATAAATTTTGAATTACTATGCTCCCATATATTGAGATTATAATCATTCGCTAGCTTTATTTAATAATAAAGGCCAGAGAACAATTAATTGAAATATCCAAGATATGTGTTTTAATATTGTTGAAAATTCAATTTTGTTTAAATTGCATTCAAAATTATCCAATTTATGGTTACACATCAAAATTTATACACTGTTCTTTGAAGGCGTTGTTTATGTAATAGTTGTATTATGCTGACATTAGTTCTATACATAATGTTTATAAATTTAATAAAGTTTATAATGTATGCAAGATATCCAAAATAAGGTGTTAAGAATAGAAAATAAATATAAATAAAAAAGTATCTAAATTATAATCATTTTGTTGTTCTACATTTCATGTTATCTTTCAGAGTATTGATGCTGTACCATATTATCATTTGATTTTATTTTAAAATATTGAGTTTTATTTGAATACATTGAATAAGTTGTTTACTTAAATTTTATGACATAGCCTTATTTTATATATATCAGAAATGTACACCAGAAAAATTTGTAAGTTTTGGAATTAGTTTAGTATTGTATTGTAGTGTATTAGTGTATAACTTTTGGAATTAGTGGATTTAAAATGTTTTATTCTTACTATTACAGATTTTTTTTTCTTTTTCTTTTGAATTTTGTAAAAGTAAAGTTAAAAATGTAGTTGGAAGGAAAGATTAACATTCATATTGTCTGCCCAGGAGAGTCAACCATTGGGAGCATTGATGCTGACAGACTACAGCGTAGTGCGCACACCAGACAGTGGCCATGCTCACAGTTTCCAGCTAACACGAGCTGGGTGTACTGGTCTTCATTTGGCTGCTGATTCTGAGGAGGGTGCTACTCGCTGGCTTGCTGTCATCAGCCACTCTATTGAGCGCAACACCCAGGTAACATTATTATTCCAGTGAGATTATCTTTACAAAGCTCTTTGTGCTTGAGAACTGTGTCTTATAAGAAGCAACATTACCAACCTTTAAAGGCCTCACTATCTGCATACCCAAGTTTCACAGTAAAGCACATTTCATTTGTTCACTCTGACTTACTGACAGAAAGCCCAAGGGTTATGTGCTTTATAATGGATTAACAAAAACGTTAAAAAATAAAAGGTTTTTTTTTTTCCCCACCTTTTAGATACTAGTGGTAAGGACTTTTTTAAATAGACAAATATGTTTTACCCCAGCTTAAAGTTTATTAAGGTCAACACCATTAACATCACTAACATCACCTTTCTTTTCCCTTTTATTTGTTCTTCAACATTTCAAAAACAAAAATGAGTTGCCAATTAAAGAATTGCAGTAGGCAAACACATCTGAAAATTTAATGTTTTTCTTGTTTTCCCTTCGAAAAAAGATGCTCACTTACATGCAAACATCCCAAACCTGAAGAAAGTCAATGGTATTTTACTAGCAATGTCTGAAGCCGCCTCCTTTTCTTATTCTTCTTTTTAGATTTCTTCTTCTACTTCTTCTGCATTAGACCACCATCTTCAGGTGAATGTATCCATGTCACCTTATTTTGCTTCTGAAGCCAAGGCATACTGTAATTGTGCAAAATGCCATAGCGACCCATGTTCGTTTGTGTTGTGCCTTGATACCCATCTCTATCAACATTTCTCATCCAGATAGCATAGGCCAGTATTCCAATATATAAGAATCACTGTGGCTCAGCTTTTCATCGACAGTAAGCATAAAAGATAAGAACTGTCGCACATCTCTGGAGGTCAGGCAAGAAATATCTCAATCTTACCGCTGGACTGAAGTACTTTGGGAAACCTTAAAGAAAATTGACATTAGTAACATGTTCCAAGACCTTGATGTGCACCAATTTGTTCCATGACCAGGTTTCTGCCCATAGGTCAGGAACCCAGGTAGTTGGCTAGTTTGCTTAGGCAGAATTATTATTGCCTTGCTAGTATTAATTATTTCTGAAATATTTTGTTGCCTCAAGTAAAAGTTACTCTGAAGAGGTGTCCAAAGTATCTTCTTTTCCCTGTTAATTTTAGTGTACATTTTTATGCTAATACACTTGCTTAACCTGGGAGAAGTCACGTCTTGCCTACCTATGAGCATAGATGGTGGGGAAAACAACAGACCCCAGAGAAAGTTTCATTTCAGAGATGTCTTCTAACATTATGGGCTCTTATAATTCGATATTTAAGTGACTGATACATCCTTATCTTCATTTTTTTGAGGTCTTTTTATTTCAAATTATTAATATAAATTAATAAAATCACTCACTTGCTAATGCAAAAAATTAATTTTTAAATTTCATATAATGCAAAAGAAGTGCATAAACATAAATACAGAATAAATGCTGATATCAGAATGTGTTTTCAAAATTTAGTTATATATTTGTACATATAATCTTTAACATAAACAATGAATGTGATTTGCATACTACTGTTTTTCTTGTACTTTTCACATTTATGGGATGCTTTGTGATCAAGTTAGTTGAACAAATTTCAAATTTCATCTCGTTATTTTCTTTCTTGCAATTTCTGCTTCTTGTTTGTGTTCTAAATACATTTATTGTACTATTTTATGAATTGCCTCTTGTCATGATACTATTGATCTCAGACCAAATGCAAATATATTTAATGCAAACTTCCATCTGCAATTCTTGTTTCTGGCAATTTCTGAAAGTGTCAGTAATGATTTTTACTCCTGAAAGCATGCCTATTTTAATTGTGCCACAAGAAATTGGGGTTATTGCTTGCACTCTGTGAGCAGTGCACCGTTTCACTCTGCTTGTCAGCATAGGAGGGCGGAAGTCCCTTGACGAAGGACATCATGGATAAGAGCCCAGAATTTATTGCTTATTTATCCTTGAAAATAGATTTTATTACATGAGAGCTTTTTTTTTATTTTCAAAATTCATGTAGTATATGACTTAGTGTAGGGATCACAGAATTTTGAAAATGTGCACAGAATTCACTTCTCCCCATAGCACGTCATACGCAGTTTCAACTGTTTTTTGACGTAAAATAAATAAATAAATAAAGTTTTTTGATCCCTGAGACACCCATGACATAAAAATAATTTCTGAGAATTATTAGGCAGTCATGTGACGCATAATGGATTTTATAAACAAAATAGTAGAGAAAAGATACTTAAAATGACATGAGTATATAATATTCTCAAACAAATTTATACATGAAAAAATAAGCCTGAAGTCTAAATTCTCCCACATACAAAATGTATTTACTGACATGGCTTGTTTAATCTTTTTTTTATATTCCATACACAAAAAATTCATTGATTTTTACCATTCTTTTTCTGTTTATCTGATAAAATCTTTCTTGGCTTTTGGATATCCATTAATTAATTAAAGATGTATTTTTTTATTAAGCCATAAGTAATTTCTTATTCACTTTCTTTATTTTGCGTAGGTATCCTGTTACAACTTACAAGTCTGATAGTACTCCTCATATTAAACATACCTATATGTTGAAATATTTTATAACTGACTATCAGAGGCAAATCATGAACATTATTTTAAGTACACTGCACTTTATGGAAGCTACCTTTACCATTGTTTTTTACTTTGATCTCTTCTGAAATCCCAATATTATGTAATTTTGCCCTTAATAATTGTTCTACAAGACAATTACACATACCACTAACTTCTGGATCATTATCACACTCCATTTTCACAAAAACTTGAGAGAAGCATAACTTACGAATGACCAGAGAAGGACTGTTCACTTCAGTATCTTGTGATGCCTACTGACCGCCCAGACATTCATCCTCCCCTCTCCCTGCCCTTGAAACATAAGGTTATCTTATTATAATTATAAGGTTGCTCGGTTATCGCGGCTAGCATGCGGTGACCTTCACTGCAAATTAAGAAATAATAATAAATAAAGAACTGTTAAAAAGCATTAAGAACTGTTTGAAACTTCTCACTCTAACGCACTTCATAGCGTTTACTGATGCGACAGATTAGCTCTTGGTAGCAAAACAGAGTTATTTTTTCACCTCTGTTTTATTGCTTTCAAAAGCTCCATAACTTTTTAGAGGATTACCAATCTTTTGAAATATTTATTATACACTTCGAATTACTAAGTATACTGGTGATATACGTGGTGTATCAGAGAATTCGCCACTGCTAACTATTTAATTTTTTATCATTTACATTTCAAAAGATGAAGACTGGGAAGGAAATTTGGATTTTTTATAGCCTTCAAAATGTTTTTATTCAGGTTATACTTTTGTCAGCTTATTCAGTAATCTAAAAGTATTGAAAAGCCTTTAGGGCACATGCATAATATTTACAATGTGCTTAATCAAAGTTATATAATTTTATGGTGCAGGTAGATGAATGGCTGGATTTGAGTCATCGTAACCTACGTCTGGCTCCTAGCGCTGTTCACCAGCCAGACTGTTTTGGCTACCTCATGAAGCTGGGCCAGCGTTGGAAAGCTTGGCAACGGCGATACTGTGTGCTCAAGGATGCTTGCCTCTACTTTTATCAAGATGGCAGTTCTGATTCTGCTTTAGGTGAGTATTGTGTTACTTAAGATTACAGATGGGAGAAAAATTGTTCCCAATTTAATAATTGACTTTTCTTTATTTTGATTTGTATTATTTACCAACTTGTGCTGTTCAATTTATCAATTGGAAATCAATAATGAGCATTCTGTAACTACATTGGGTTCCATGACTGAAGTTCTAATTCAAAAATATTTATTCTTTTGCTTTTCCTCTCAAGAATATTTTGTAATATAAAATAAACTTCATATTCTGAGAGGTACTTTTAAAAAATTTTAAATAAAATTACTGTAAATTACTATAAAAATATAAATTTTTACATCAAATTAAATCCAATAAAATAAAATATGTTAAAATAAAAATAAATGAAATTTATTTTTTCCATTCCAATAGAAGAAATACCATAGAGTAAAGAATTATTACCTCTTTAGTCTATGGTAATACTAATTTTTGTATTTTTTCCTTCTCATTTCTTTCTTTTCTTCTTCCTCTTCATTTCTCCCTCTTCTTCTCCTCCCTCCTCTTCTTCTTTTCCTACTTCTTCTTCTTCTTTTTTCTACCTTCTTTTCTCCTCCCTCCCCTGTCTTCAGTTTTTTCTCTTCTTTTCTTTCTTCCCCTTCTACTTCTCCTCCTTCTCTTTCTTCTTCTTTCATCATCCTTCATATTTTAGCCTACGTATCTTATTCCTTTTTATTGATATAGCTCTTAAACATAAAAAAAACTACAATCCTTGATAATTATTAATAGAAATATTTCCTGCCCATGAGGATTGGAAGAATAAATCAAATTGTTTTCTTCTCTGAAATTTTTTATATTACATCTTCCCAAAAGAAACTCCATAGACAACAACCAACTACTTTTGTTTTATGATTTTTTGTCATGAATTGAAAATGTATTTCAACTTAGGAAATAATTTGATTTATTCTTGCAATCCCTTATGACCAGGAATTATTACTATGAGTAGTGGTTATTGTCATTGATAATATTGTAATTATTTTTAGGAATGGTATGTCTGCATGGTTATAGAGTACAGAATTCAACTGCTGGAGGTAAAAGATTTGCCTTTGAGATTCTTCCTCCAGAACCACACCAACGGCACTATTATCTTCATACAGACTCAGAAATGGATAAGAAAAGGCAAGTGTATGCATTTGAACTAGAACACTTCTTCTAGTTTCTTTATCCACGATCATACCCTCTTCGACTCTCTTGAGAACTTGTTAAAAATACAATGATGTCAATCCAGTAGTGTTTGTCCAACAAGCTTGTTCTTTGCTCTAATAGTAATTACTACATAAAAACTACTTTTATTCTTAGTTTTCTTGATTCAAATTATATCCATTCTTTCTACTCTCTGTGCTAAGTTTGAAAATATTTAATAAAATTCAACATTACATTTTTAGAAGAAAATTATTTCTTTTAAAATATCATAAATAAATAGTGGGTAAATTGTATATTTATTCATTAAGTATCTTAATGATATTGTTAGCTGAACCCCTGCAATTACATTACACAAAGGAAGAACTGTAGAGTTACAGTAGAAAAGTGCAACAACTGCACACAAAATTGAAACTCCCCAAAAATGTGTTCAGAACTCGATTCATGTCATTCAGTACAATTCTTAAAACTAATGAGATGAGATAGGATTTCAAATTCTTCATCAATATAATCACTATTCACTCTGAAATCTAGATCTATCATGTTTCTGCAAATGTATTCGAAATGTATTATAGTTACCTGTATGTGGAAGTACATTTTTTGCACATGTATTTAATGACAGTAACAAAAGTATTCTGTCCCATTTAACCTTTTTATATCACCCAGTACTTCTGTGAAAATGTCAAATGTTTCATTCCCAACTGATAAAGCTGTAAAGCAGCTATATTTCAGTGAATCATGCAGCTCTTCATAGCTTTTTGTTCAGATTTAATTGGAATCTTTTTTTTTCTTCTAAGAAACACTTAAAAAGTGGCCATTTTGTGATAGATATTTTATGTTTTTCAAAAACTGAACTGACAGGACCAAAATAATATGAAGCTCAAATCTGTAAGCATTCTGGTATTGAAAAGAAAAAGAAAGGAAAAAAGAAAGAAAAAAAGAAAAAAAAAATTCGAAAGTCAGGAAGGAGGGAAACAGTTTAGTGCAAGAATACCATCTTACTTACCAAAATGTTTGTGAACAAGCCTGCCAATATTTCCAAGTTTTTGCAGTGTTTTTAAAGTCAAATCAAATTTTTTTGTCATGTCAACATTTTCACAAATTTTGTCTGAGATTTCAAAATTCATAAAAGCCGATTATATCACGAAATCCTACTATCCACCTTAATTTAAAGACTTATTGAGTCACATAATTATAATAACTGAATTTTCTTGTAAAGGAACTTATGTTTCAAGCAAATGCTGGATATTTTTTTACATAAACCTACTAATTTTTCCATTTAACAACACTCAATCTTTGAATTTTAAAGACTTGATATCTTTGTTTCTCTGACTATAACCTTACACTTGCACATGCTTTTCTAATTTACTCAAAGATGGTTTTGACACAACTAAATCACGTAATGAACAAATGATGGCACGTATGTGGTTATTCTAGTAATTGCATGATTTTATTAAAATTAAGTGTATAAAATCAGTTAATAATAGATAGTATAACTCATTCAGGGCCCAGTACCTTTCCTTTAAAGCAAAAATCATGAAATTTGATAGAATAGAATCTCAATTTTTTCCTAAAAGAAAACCCATAGTGTTTTAAATATATAAATCAGTGGCAAATTCTCCAATACCTCGTGTATACCACCAGTATACCTAGTAATTGAAAGTGTATAATAAATATTTCATAAGTATTGAAATCCTCTAAAAAGTTATTGAGATTTTGAAAGCCTTGAAACAGATACAAAAAAATAACTGTTTTGCTACCAAGAGCTTTAAGCTTATTCTGAACTTCCCATCGTTAGGCCAGAGGATTGCTATATTCCACTGTTTGTTTAGAAATTCTTTCTGGTAGCATTGGAAAGCCATGCTCCTTTCATTTTTCTTACCAGTGCATCACCTTTCTGGTTATTTGTTGCATCCTCAGTTCAACCCTTATTCCAGCCAGCAAAAACATGACTTAATGACATTCCATTTTGCTCAGAAGGTTGATCCAAAAAGAACCTTTATTACATCATTTGATTTCAAAAATCACTTAGAGATAATACATGACTCTTTTTCACATCTAAGAGACATTACTTAAGAGCTGTCTGTGTCATGCCATTATAATACTATTGGGACCTTCATGATCACTTGAGTGACGTAAATTAGATGCACTTGTATATAAAAGGTTTCATATAAGTCAGGACATTATCCTATTATTGTGTTATTAGGATGGAAATTATAATACGACTTTTCGTAAGCTACTCAGAATCACAAAACCTTACTACTGTCACAATCATAACCAATGCCAAAAAACAAAGTTTCCCTCTATTTGTTTGTTGAAAGTGTTTTATAAACACTGTTTATTCATGGCATTATTACAACCGACCAACTGCAGAGAAAGGTCCGCAAAGATTTGTGGATATCCAGAGAGTATTTTTTTATTTTTTATTTTAAGATAAATTTACAATCTATTTTTTACAAAATAATAAGTAAATGTGATATCTATTATAGAATTATTATGACAATGATTAGTAGTGAAGGTATCCCATCGGTACTCTTCATCTTCTTCTTCATACTATAACAAAAAGCAATTATTATTATTTTAGGTTGACAGAAATTGGAATTCATAATTTGGTGGTGATAATGTTTCAGTTACTTCTTGAGTATCTGTATGGGAGTTGTATGGGTGAGGTTCTGGTTAGACGATGGATATCTGCACTATTGTCAAGGAGGTTGAGGGCTCCAGAGAGTATGAATGGCATCCTAGACACAGTGGCGGAATTCAGAAGGGGGCAAGCAACTGCCCCCCACATCTTGGGACATTAAAAAAAAATATATTTAATAAGCATTTTATTTGGCAGATCTTCAAATTTATATTATCAGAGATTTACTTGTTTCTGTATTTTGAGAAGAAATTTAATAGTAATAATAATAATAATTAGGTGACCAATAATTTTATTAAGCTGAGCTACATTCATTAATAAATTTGAGAACTTTAGTTTAGTATTATAAAATGTGTGGGATAATGTTTAGCATTATTGTAAATCCACCACAATTATTTACTAAGAAATTAAACAGTTTTGTGTCTAAAATCATGAGTTATAATGAGGATCCACATGCTTATGACATGTCATTTTTTTCTGTGTGTTATTTCTATAGAAAATATAAATTAACCATGATTTTATCTACCATGACTAAAATCATGCAATTTTCACATGTCATATACAATCAAATTTTGGCTTTTTTTGTCATTTTTAGTTTACATTTCATATCATGGTCATTTTTTCCATGAATTTTTGTATTTGCATCATATTTTTATCATTTTGATTCCATTATTGCATACTTGCTTGCAGTCATCTCAAAGAGATTTCTCACATCTTCTAATTCAAACATTGTTGGTGATGTTTTAAGAGGAGACCGAGCAGAAGATAAATTTCTCATTTTCAGTTAAACATTGGACAGAACTAATCACTCAACAATTGCTGTTACATTAGCAATGAATCTGTTGTGGTCTGAAGGAGTGAATAGAGTTCTACTTCTAGTCACTGATGCAGCCCCTGACATGGTGAAAGCTGGCAAGTTTTGCTGCTACTCTACCCTAAAATGATACATGTAACATGCATTGCACATGCACTAAATAAAGTTGTGGAAGAAACTCGTGGAAATTATCCTGATGTAGATAAGTTAATTTCTGTAGATTTTTGAAGAAAATATTAATCAAATCTCCATTACAAGTGCACAAATTTAAGGATATGGTTCCTTCAATGCCATTACCTTCCCAACCCATTATTACACTTTGAGGCATGTATCTTAATCCCTGAAATTAATACTGTACCAATTAAAAAGCTATTGAAGATGTTAATGCATTCAATGAAGGCGAAACCACCTCCATCAAACCTGCTAAGTTGTTGTTTTCAAGTACCATATTGATTAAAGATCTCACTTATATCAAAACCAAACATTTTTTAAGTCATATTTAAGGTCATATTTTCATACTTTTGAAGTCATAAATGCTTGTATGTTTCAAACATTTTTAGGTTGTAGATTTGAAAATATGTATCCTACAGTTATGTATAAATATTTATGGTCATAATTCATAATAAAAGATACTTTCAATAAGGGCTTGCGATATTTCGATATACGATTCACTGAGAGAACTGCATCATTGAATTAACAGTTCAGGCTGATAAAACTGAAAACAATGTATAAAATTACAGCACAATTAACTTAAAACATTAATATAAACTAATATTTTTATGTTTATATTAGTGCCCAAATTCCCCCCCTCCCCCCTCCCCCCCAATGAAAGATCCGAAGTTCCACCTCTGCAAAGACGTGATTCTGTTTGGCAATATTAGCACAATTTAAAAAAGATGTATTTCATATATTATTCCAGGATGTCCAAAACTGATTTCAAAAATGATATTTTGGAGACTTCTCAAATGGATCATATGATGTAAAAGAGATGCATTTGATGTAAATGAGATATTATGATGTGTCTTGGTCTCCTAGAATCGCTTCATTTTGGATTTAGTCTTCCTTGCTTTTACAACCTGAGAAACATCCTTTCTGACAATTCTATTGTTCTAGGTCTCTATTTCTCTGCTTCCAGGTTTCCACTCATGTATTATCCAAATTGGGCAGGTCCTGAGTATAAAATTTTAATTGTGTTTCACTCATTTTCTACTTTTTAAAATTATTCTTTTTGTGCCACATATGGGGGTAGATAAGTATTTCTTTTTCTATGTATTTTTATTTTTTTATAGGATATGTCACAATCAAATTTCTGGAAATGAGATACCTGTTCTATCAGCTCATTATTTTGACTTATTTTTGATATTTTTGAGTGAATGCCTGAAAAGATCATTGTTTTGTTTTTTGTTCTTGATTTTTTCAGGTAATAGGCTGAAACTTAGTTCTGTGTAATGCCATTTGCAATTGATCTGGGCTGTCCCAACATTAATGCCTAAAGGGGTTCTATCTCTATTCCATTCTCTTATTATATCATCTATATAGTAGTTGAATAGAGTTGGAGAAATACTGCTTTCATGCAACTGCTTAATTTCATTTTAATCACATTCCACTAAAAAAACAAAAATAAAATGTATGAATTTGGATTTTCTGCAAAAACTCAAACTCTCTTTTTTGATTTATTACTTTTCTTGAACTAAATATCACCAAACTGTGTGACTAAGATTTGTTCAGTTTCTACAGAATTCTTAAGCACAATTTTGAAATTGTAAAACACAACAGTTCTATTTCTTTCTGAAGCATCTGACAAACAAACGAGAATACCTTATCAGTTAGAGGTGCTTGAAAAATATAAAAGAACACAGACATCTGTCACGTACACTAGGATGAGCCACTTTGCTAATTGTGAACTCAAAATAACAAGTTGAATGAAAGTATTAAGATCTTTTCAAAACCAAAATGAAACAGTAATACTTTGTTGTAGTTACAGTGAATGAAAAAATAACAGTTTTAGCTTCCACTTTGGTCTCAGTATTGAAACAGTTTTTAATGTTTCTGATTTCAGTTTGATGCCTTGGTGTAAAGTGATGTTACATAATTAATTATGTGCATTATGATGGTGGTCTTATTTTTTTTCTTCTTTTTCTATTTTATGATTTTGAGAATTAAATTAAGTTTTTGATTAGAATAACACAGAATGCTAACATTCACAAACCTCTTAATATTATCAATTTATTTTTATATAAATGTTAAATAAATATTTTTTGAACAATTAATACACTTACCTTTGCAATGTGAGATTCACATATAAGTATGAAATATTTTGTATGCTCTTTTTGGATTGACCAATTTACCTGATCCTAGACCTTTCCAGAAGCCTGTTACATTATAAAAAATTTACAAATTTGCAGATGGTTGGCTGCTTTGGAATATTCCATAGATCGATGGATAAAAGTTGGGTGACGTCGGCCTTTTGGGTCTTCTGACGAAGACGGTGCAGGAGATCCCTACACTCCACCTACTTCATCATGAATGTGATGAAAACAAATTGATGTAAAGAAAAGGCAGATAAATTGCAATGCAATCTTCATTTTATGGACCATAGTTGTTAATATTTGTATCTTCATAAGGACAATTTTTTTTCCTGCAACCAAAGCTGTGCTGGAATATTGCTCCTGGTTCTTTCAAGAAGCATTGGTACACAATATGGTGGTGGGTTTGAATGGAACATTAAAAAATAATTAATTGCTATACTTGTGCAATGAAGATGTTGTGTGTAGTAAAATAATTTTATTTCAAGATATCTCATTTCATGCAGATGATAGAACTGCTTATGATTGCTGTGGTGGTGTAAATTCAAAATGAAACATTGTTAATGCTCACTGACAAAGAATGAGTTTGAAACATTTTAGGAACTTCTTGTTAGAGTATAAAATTCATGTTTATAATTGAGTCATATGTTACTGAGACAAATTATGCGAAGAGTTGGAATATTGGAGTCATTTATTGTTAGAGGATGTAAGTATGTTAAATGGAAATGTTTTGAGGAAGCCTCTTGTGCTGATTCACTTGTCTAATATAGTCCAATATCAGAACTGGAAAATTATAACTTTCTTTGATTACAGATTTTCTTGTAGAATTAGTGTGATGAAGTTAATGATGAACCCCCTTTTCACCAGATAATTGGTGACACTTCAAGAACAGAGGGAAATTTGGTGTCTTGTAAGCTGTAGAGAGATGGCAAATCACAGACGCACAAAATTCCATAAATGCTTGCTTGGTTAATTGAAAGTGCCATTTTCCAAGATGATTTCAGCATATTATATAAATGTAAAGACTGTTAGTGAGATGTGGTGATATGTTTGATCAAGTGTGTTAGTTTATTGTTTGCTAAAATGAATAGAAGATTTTGACCTGACTAGGAAAAGAGTACTGACTAGATAGGAAACTGTGTACTATCATAATTCAAAGAAAAAAATATATATATTGATGGATAGTTTACTTGCAACATTTATAATTGTTGAATGATGTTTCAAGTTTTTTTAGAATTAATACAAGAAAAAATAATTTAACCAGAAGTATATATATATACATATGAATAACTGTTATGACTGTTATAAAAAGTGAAAATTTAAAATGAAACAATGGAGTAGAAGTTAAAAGAATAATTTAAATACCAAAGTGCTTCCTTCGCCAGAAAGAAGCTATCTAAAGCTAGTGTGGCAGAATTAAGTTGTAAGCATGTAGTGTGTTAGTGTGAATGGACATATGATATTACAGAAGTGTTTATAGTTTTTGTCTAGAGTGAAAAGTAATTGTTTCTAAAAAAATCAGCTCAAATAAGAAGACATAAGACTTGATAACATAAAGCGGGTTGAAATAATACTAACATAACTAAAACTAATCCATTAAGATGTAAAACTATAAGCCACCCCTGCAGTGAAAATCCTTGTCTTTTTCATTCAGTGAATATTAATGTGAACACAGAAATCATTAGCATGATGCAAAAATTATATATAGTGCTCAATTCATTATTTCTGTAACTTTTTTTAAAGCATCATATTTTGTTGCAAAGAATGCAAAAATGTTCCTAGATTTTACAAGGAAATATTCAAGACTTTTTAAGATGAAAACTTTTTCTTTTCTTTCCCTGATTCATATAACTAATTAAAATATATAATTTGAATGGGAGGCCTACTTCTTAAGTTTGAATGCAACACTTTAACACAGTTGCAGAATAATTTATAGACAGAAAATATGTAAGTACAGGACAAGTGTAAGGAAACCTATACTGCAGTTAGTAAAAATTTCAATAGTATTTTATATAAAAAAAAGTCTTCAGATAATAGCAACCTTGTAGAATTAAATTGAGAAATTTAAACAGTTTTCATTCTTGTACATAATTTAGTTCGGTTATCTTTACAAATATTCTTAACTGATTCCTTACATTTCTATGATAAGAAAATACACAATTGCTGAATTGTGAGGACAAAATGCTTGTAAAATGTTTCTTGTCAGCATATATAAAAATTTGCATACAAAATTTTTTAATTAGAATAAGCATTTGATCTACTACTAGCAATTTTTTCTGCTATATAGACGAATGTGTTGCAGTATAGTTCTCTTCTTCCCCATTCTGAACTTTTAATAACTTTTATGAGTAATTAATTAGTAGCTGCTATCCTGGTTATACATAAACTAAAAATAATTACTTTTTGTATACATTGTGCCTCATAAAAGATCTCCAGAAGAAGAGGTTTCAGTTATGCATGCTTCAGTATCAATTACAAAAATACAAGAAGACAGTGCATAGAAAATGAAAACTTTTTCAAAGAATTCATAATTGCAGTTTTATAATTTCATTTTACACACTTTGTAAGATAATATGAATGAATTAGAATGACACAATGACAGTGAGAAGAAAGAATGTTGAGAACCTAAAAGTAAATATTGAGAATGTAACATTGAGAAAACATTTCTAGAACCACTGCATCTTTCTTTTACAACTCTAATGTTTCCTATGGGTTGTTGCATCGTAAAGTAATTTTTAAAATATCAAAATAAAATATTTATTTCAAAAGACTATTTCTGCATTAAAAATATCTATTAAATTGAAGTTTTTGTAAATAGAAAAATTCACAAACTTTAATTGCTACTAACCAGATAACACTGGCAAAAGTTTTCTTGGGGGTTTTTTACAAACTTTTCGTGAAGTTTAAGGAGAAAATTAAAAATATTAAAAGTGCAATATTACGTTTTTTAAAATATCATTTTCAGATGTTCATGATGATCATTTTTCTTTAAAGTTCCACTGTCTCTCAACCCTCCAAACAAATAAGATTTTTGAATGCCTAGTGCATAAAATGAATCAATTAGAAGGAATATATTTTCTTATAGGCAATCTTGTACATTTTTCTTAGGTGTCAAATAACACACAAGCAGCATCTTTTCTCATTTTAGTCATTTTTCTTACCCGTATTGTTCATTCATCATAAAATTTTAATATAAGTTTGTGAAAGCTAAGTAGAACAGAATGAAGCTCAAATGTGATGAATGTGCTGCAATATTCTAGGATTTGAAACGTAAGTTTCACAAGAATATTACGTGTGAAAACATAGGTCAGTGTTACACTATATGGGGGCAAATATGTGGCTGCAAATATTGTTTATTTCAATAATATAATTTGTTTTCAACACTTGATAAGAATGCAATTAATGACATGTTAACATTGAACAAACTACAAAACATTCACTGACTACAATGTTTCCAACATGTGTTGTAATTTTGGTGGTAATTACCAGCTCCTTTCTATAATTTATCATAAAATGTCCTTTATTGTCGGCTTATTCATGATGAATGACAACTATTCACAACTGGTTACAAGAAGAAATCAAAAATTCCTTCAAGATTTGTTTCCCTACAAACACAAAATATGTTTGTACAAAACCTCCACAGAAAAAATATCTCATTAAAGATGTGTGCCAATATCAAGAACATCATGATGATATTTTGTCCAATTTGAGTTACATAACATATGGTAATTGAAAAGCCCAAAACAAGAGGCACATTTGCTGTTCCTTTGAAGAGAAGATTCTGTCATTTGTACATTTTCTCCATGTAAAGGACTTTCCGTCCAATCAGATATTTAACTTTATTGATATATTAAACTTATTGATTTCTGAATGGGGTGGCTTCTATTTCTCCATGAGAATTATTGTTCCTAATCAAATTAACCTGGGAGTGCCCGCAATAGGTATACTCACACCATTGCAAAGTATCCCTCAGATATAGCTGCAACTTTTTGTGAATGTAAATTATCTAAATCGCTATTTACTGAAATACATATTTTATTTAGTTTGTACATGTCCCCCAATGCAATTGCTAATGAATCTTACACTACACACACCTTGTCTCAATACTTGTGGTGAAGAATGTAAAAATTGACCAAGTACACGTAAAAATCATTTAACATCTTTTTATCTTATTAAATAATATTAAATACAATTTCCACAAATGATTTTGGAATGTTCTTAATAAATTTATATTTTTCATTTTTCACAAAAATATTTGGAAAGTCTTTGTCTTTTTTCCATTTTGCAAGGTTTGCACTTTTTTTTCATTTCCCTACAGACGTTTCCTACATATCTTCTTTCTCTTCTGGAAGAAATTGTGATGGTTGATCCTAGATAAAACAAATGATTACATTTTCTAAATAGGCATTTGTCACAGACACAGCTGAAAATGATGCCATGATACGTACTGCTCAGGGCAGGAGCTCACAATGCACTGGCACCGGTGCACACAATGTATCTGACAGATATCGCACAGTGCAGCAATCAAGTTTTAACATGCTCACAGGAAATATTTCAGGGAAAGGATAAAAATAGAAGGTCAGGCACTCTCAGAAAAGTACAATGAGGGAATACATGAAATATCAGATGACTAATGCATCACAATAATTCAAGAACATAAAATTGCTGTGGTTTGGATGTCACAGATCTATTGCGGACACTTCCAGGTTAAATGTTTGGCACACAACTAAGGGGGGGAAAAAATTAAATATGGTACTGGTTTGTTAGCTAAATATTTATAGCAAATGTATTAAAAAAATGATGTAAATGATGTACATAACTCATTTTATAATGACATAGGAAACTACTTCTCTGTTCACATTAATTTACACAAATATGTGTTGTATGCAGTGTGAAAGAAAGAATTTGTTCAATGTGGAATGTTATTAAGTGATGGTGTGAGATGTTTACTTGAAGTAATCCTGTAATTGCACTTTTTTAATTCTGTCTTGGGCTTATAGATAATCAGTTAGAGTGTATTGCCAGATTTCACCTGAAGGTGGTGTTTTACTTTTACTGTAAGTGGAAATTAACAGCATATACTCTAAATCTGAAGGGAACAGAATATCCTTGCCTTGTTCTTTCTCTGTGGCAGAACTGTCCATTGTCAAAACCACTTTGAAAAGTGATATCTCCTACATACCCAGTTATTAAATGTGTAAATTAATTTGATGCCTTGACATTGAAACATTTAATCTCCATTTCAAATTAAAATATTTTTCCATCATTTTGTGGTTTCCAAAAGTCATAATCAATATCAAGATAAATGGTAGCAGCAGAACTCCCTGAAACTACAGTGAATGGAGGATAACCAAAATCACGTCTGTGATTAAGGAATTTGAACAATTTTTGATAAAGGAAATTCTCAAGCAGCATATTTTTTTAGTATAGAAATCATAGATTTACATTATTTTCTAATAATTTCAACATTTTTAGTTTTACAAGTTTAGTTTAGTTTTACAATTTACAAGTTTTCATCAACTTGTAAATTGAAATGCAAAGTCGACTATCCTGCAAAAAAGGCTGTTAGGTAATTTCCAGAATTTTGTTGTGGAATTTTATTTTGAATTGTTCAATAACACCAAGATTAATGTAGTCTTATCCCATAGCTTATGAAGCAATAGGAACAAGGGAATGTATTAACTTAATTGACTTTGAAAAAGGATTCTACAAATAATCCTACATTAAATTCTCTTATAAGTAAATATTTTAAATGTTTGTTATATAAATACAGAGCACCATTTTTAATATAAACTTCAAGAGGAACTTGAAAAATGCATAATAACTGTCATAATCCTAAAAACACACATTAAATAAACAATACCTGCTTTTTTCAACACACCCTTTTGCTTTAACACACCAACTGCAACAAAGTCATCAATGATCTAAACTTTTTATGTATGTTTCACTTTCTTCTTCTTTACCCTCCCATTTACTTTTCAAACCATTTAATTTTTTCCCTATATGACTAAATTATGATACTCATACTTTGACATTTTTATTGCAAAAGTGCCAGAGATCATTCCCGTTATGTTAACAATGGTAATTTATATCTTGTCCCAGAAGGCTTTTAGTTCAGTAATATTTGGGACCTTCTAGAATTCAAAATTTGTAACTATAAAATTCTGACTTTGAACCCTATCAGAACCTTTGAAAACTCAAATTAACCATGAATTTTTAATCCTAGAGCAGATGAACCCTATTAACTTATGTTACTGGGTGCATAGTGATATACTTTGACCACTATTATTTCTAGTTAAAAAAAATAAATTGTGTTAAAGGGCATTGATTGTTTAATAATCAGTGTTGTCATATCTAAAAGAAATAATAAAAAATCATTACTTATTAATAATTTACAAAATGAAATATAACAAAAATATTAAATCAAAAATAATTATGAAGCAAGGCTACATGTAAAATAATTTTAAGATATCACTTATGATCTACTTCTCAATACATTAAATCTTTATTTTCGCATGTACTTTTTTGGCAGCCAAATGTTACCCTCTCTATGTGTTTATCAAATATAAAAGCTGATGATGTTTAAAATAAAACTCACATAAACACACTCCCAATATACCAATATAAACAATAATAAAAAGTAGTCTCACTTAAATATTTTTCTTAGGCAGGCAGGCAGGTTGTTCATTTTGATATCACAATGCATTTTTCAGAAAATGAAGATCAAAATCTGAACTCCTGTACCTTCAAAAGCTGTCAAAACAACACAGTGAACACGAACAGAAGTTGATAGAAAGCTTTTAAATGTGGTGCAATATATTATTGAATTTTCCAAGAAAGAGAAAGATAAAGTCTAGGCTGGTGTATGGAATTCATCACTTATCACTTGAGGGTTAATTTTAGTTTAAAAATGAATTTCACAGGGAAGGAAGTTGTCTTGGAATGATCCAGTATCAAGTTAACCAAATTCCCAGTATGAATTATTCCTTTAAAAGTACCTACTAGAAAGAAAAGTACAACGAATTTATGAAAGTATTATCTCATAAGGATGAATTTTCACTGGAAATTCGAGAAATTGCATTGTTGCAAAAATTTCAAAATTGCACTGTTGTTGGAGGGAGAAACTGCTCTACTCCCAGACTCAATATTAAAACTACTCAACTGCAGCTGGGAAAAGCAGATGCAGCTAGAGCAAAAAATGGAGATTTGTCAATGAAAAAATTCTTCTTAATTTTAATGCTGAATTTTATGCAAGCATCACATTAATTTATGCATCTGATGGTTAGAAGTTGGTGTTTTTCCAAAATCCTGAGCAAAAGATTGAAACAAATGAGAACTGTGAACGTGATATTTCAGAATTGCATTTTCAGACAACAATGCAAATGTGGATTGTATAGCACTTGTCTCAGTAGATCATATAATGAGTTATTTCAAATTTGTGTATTTTCGTGTCATCATTAGAAAGAAAAAGCATTCACACATTTAAAAAATATCAGTAAAGATTTTCAGAAACTATCTGCTAACTGAGAAACTGTTGCATAAAGCTATTAAGAAGAGTGGAAAGAATTTGTTGAATATTTTGAAGACATTGAGAAAAAAAGAAGGGCATTGATGAAGAAACTTTATATTATATAGACTGCTGGATTTCTTGTTTTTTATTGAACTTGCTCATAATAAGCTTCAAGGAAATATCAAAATATTGCAAAGAGAATATAATTTATTAATAATATCAAGAGTTATATTTTCAATATATACTAGTGCTTGTTATAAAAGAAAGACATTCGAAAATATGAAATATTTAGTTCTTCTGAACCAGGAAAAAAAATATTTCCTATCCATAAATATTCAAAGGTAATCAACATTTCATTAGAGGAATTGAAAAATTGTAATTATGCAAGGCCATGGCACACACATAGCTAATGTTGTTGATGGTAACAGTCAAGAAATATAAATTAATGTAGTTCTTTTGTACTTCATTTATTAATATTCTCATTGATACTGCAGAAGTAAATGCTACTTTCACCATTAATTGCAAACAACCCTCAGCATTTTATTTTGTAATGGTGTTCACATATTTTGATGTCTCACAGTGCTACTGCCATGGCACTACCGACATTCATTGTTTGTGTTTTCGTATGTAAAAAGCCATTGACCTTGGGATGCAAAATACATACTTTCAAAGAGTTTCTTGTCACCTGGATTGAAAGGTCACAAATATGTATTATGTGCTCATTTGTCAGGTTTCTAGCTATCATTTAGAAAGTGGAAGCTGTTTACATTTACTTCAGTGGGGCAGATCCTCTAATTTTTAAAAAAAATTTAAAATTATTAAGAATAACTTATATCATATTAAATAATTGAAAATGCTTTGAGAGCATTGTTCTTATCTGCATTTTAGATTTGATTTGGTTCATCAACACTTTGCAATGCCACCAACCTAAAGAAATGTGTCTTCACCGTTGAAAATATATAATTCTATGAGATAACAGAATAAATTGACCTGAAAAAATTATTAATAACATGTTCTTTCCAGTCGTCTATTTTGATAAGAAAATTGAAGTAAAACATTCCTAGATCTCTTCTTAAAAGCTAATCTCATAAATAGAAGGGGTGGTGAAAAGTACAACGAAAATTAGTTTTTGAGGGGTCAAAACCTTTCCATTTTCTTTAAAATACTCCAATTTATATCTCATATTTTTTCATGTTGACTTGAATTTTTTTCTTCTTCTAAAACAATTCTGGAGACTGTGTTTCTTCAGGACTGTTTGATATTTGGATGTGACAACTTGGAAGTGAATTCAAAGGTAACTCTTTAATTGCTAAGATCAAGAATGAAACTTAAGGCTTGTGGGTCTACAATATGGAAAACAAAGCATGTGTAGGCTCACAATAATTTTTGTATTGAGTCAGAGTATCCACTTACTAAAGAGAATATGTCTCTTGGGTCAGAATTAGTTTAAGAATGGTGCTATTATTGAAACTGGAGTACAGACCAACAGGAGTATTTTTGAGAAAATTGACTCGTTTTTATTTACATGACTTTTTAAATTTTGGAACACTTTCCCATATACTATGTGATATCATGAATTCATAATTACTAAAAACCTCAAAATTGAGATAAATGAAGAAATTTGAAAACATTTTCCTTTGTCTACACCTGGATTTCAATGTCAACCTTCTAAAGGCTGTTAGAAGAAGAAAATTAGTGTGCAATCTCATTATATCATCCACAATGTGCGTTGAAGTTTGAAACAATTTTTGAAATTATTGCAAACACAGTTATTTCCAAAAGTTAATGAAACTGCAATGTGTTCAACTTACTGGTAAACAGTCCTATGGTACCTTACACTCCATTTCATATGTGCGTAAGTAAGAAATGTGTGTATTTGATACCTTGGTAATTATCGATGAAAAGTATTGGTGCAGTATTGTTAGATACAACAAAAACCCCTTAGCAAAATTGCTCTATTGAATGAATAACACATGCCAACAGCTGTATTTAGTATTAAATGTTTGACAATATTACCTGCCTCAAGAATTATCCAGAAATTTATATATATGGGGCTTTATATTGAACAACACTGCTCCACAAAATTATTTTAGGAAACTAAGTGAAAAGTATATTGAAAGTATTAAATCATTGTGCTGATAACTGTTGCTGTTGTCCTATTAATAACAGCACCAGTAGACGTGCCACATCGTATAAGTGATTGTCTACATTTTTGTACACACACCATTGGACCAAGCCACTACACTGCAATGAAATGGAATTCCATTGTAATATGTACCAGCATCCCCATTACTGAAGAATTGTTTTTTGCATATAATGCAATCAGTACACATATCTTGGAAAGAATTGTATTAAACGTCCTCTAGAAATAATAATCAAGTTTGTAATTTGATGCACTACCTCAAGATATCCTGTGGTAACCTCCCAACCTTTTAAACAAACATTCAGATATAACCAAAATGGTAAAAAAGATGTGGTTTATCATTGTATATGAACTCGAACACAATGGTCGTACCAAAATAAAAGTAATCTTTTTCAAATAAAATGAATAAAAATAAATGAAGTAAATAAAAATAATAAATACATTAAATAAATAAAGGATAAAGTTTACTTATGGAGAATTTATGCATACATCATTTGATGCAATCTTTTGCCAACCCTACAATGATTGAAGCACAGCAACAATGGCGATGAATTGATAGTAGATATTGTAAAGACAAAGAGATGTGTTTAGAGTGGGGAAGGGAACAAAGCTTGGTCCCTTGATAGTCTGTGATTTACTTGATGTTTTATGTAAATCCTGAAGGCCATTGTCTTTGAGTTACTTTGGAAATTGTATGTGGGACAGACTTAAGGATATTTTATACTAATTGTGTGGGTTGAAGCCTCGTCATAAAAATTGAAACGCTGAACGTCACTGAGTCTTACAAGTCAGTGGAGGATCGGGGAGCTGGCCATATCATCCCCCCCCCCCCAATGTCTAGTTTTTGTTTGTTACCTTCCTTTGTTTGATAAAATTGATTTAAATATTTATTTATGGAACCTGGAATGGAATTTATGGAATTAATCATGTAATTGTTTAAACAATAATATTGTATAGTACCATATATACACTAAAAAAAACGTATACAATATAATAACAAATAGGTTTATTTATCAAAAATCTATGATGGCCCCCTCCAAACTTATCAGCTGGATCAACCGTATTACATGTAATGTATGTAATTAAAGAATGAGTTGTAAACAAAATTTTTAAAAATTCAACAATGCTACTTCTGATACTTAGACCGAGAAGTAGCAAAAATTGCTTCTCTTTACTCATCCTCTGTCACAGAATCAAAATCAGATTTTATAAGTGAAGCGTTGATCCATTTAGCCAACATAAAAGGACTGGTGTATTTTTATAAGCGTTTTCAGAAAATATTCATGAGCAGAAAGACATGTGTTTACAAATTCTACTTTAATTACATATACTACTTTTAAGGAACAGAAATGCTTTACTAAGCATTTTGAATTTCACGACCAAGCTTCGGGTTTTGACCTACATGATTAAAATAAAACATCCTAGAGTCTGTGCTATGCATAATTTACTAAGTAGGTTGGAGCTATGGCTTTCAGAATTTACATAAAACATCGTGAATATCCATTGGCATAGTTAAGAGGGACATGGGGGTCTGCCCCGTGTGTCATCATTTTATGGATGACACCGATTAGAAAATTTTAGAGTTGGAATTATATAATTATTTATTTAAAAATTATACTTTAATTATTCTGAATTACATACAGTTTTCAGACATCTTATGAAAACATATAATTTTTAGGTTGGCAACAGATTTCAATGAGTGAAGTACCCATGCCACATAATTCCCTGTACGTAAACTTCAGCAATTTTAAAAAAACCTTAAAGGACATCGTACACATTAGTTGCTTAACAAAAACAGTGAATTTATCAATGTAGTAACATCATTCGTGTTCAAAAATGTTTTGCCCTTTAAAATTGTTTTTTCTTGTAAATATTTACTTGGGAACTGAGCTGCAGCAATGCCATCTTGAATTAATTAATAGAGGGCATTGTAGAGGGGCTTGTAGAGGGCATTGGCTGCAGATATAAAAGTTTGGCTAAAATGTAGTTTTATGATGTACTTTTTCTTAGTGTATTCTTAATATCTAAAACAAAGACAGATTCTGGTTGATAATAACTTAAGAAAATAAATTCAACAATTAAAATATATTGTGTATACGTGTATGGAAAGAAGAAGTTTTCTGTCTAAGATTCACAAACACAGCTTTTCTTAACTATTTATGCAGTGTTAAGTTAAAACACAATTCACTTGTCTTTCATTTATTTTATGAATATAACATCCAGATAAGTTGGAAGAGGAGCTAAAGCAAAGTTTCCACCAATTGAAAAGCAAGAAATGAAACCAAAACAAACATGATAAAGAATGAAAAAATCCTTACTGCAAATGGATATTCAAAGAATGATCAAAAACATAAATGATTTTCTCTTGCAAATTGGTGTTCAGCTACCTTTCTAAATGTTAAAAAAAAGAACAGATTTTAACATTTGCAAAAACTGAAGTTCAATGAATATTCTTAAAAGACAGTCATAGTGTATAAACAAGATTAATGAATGTTCACAAAAAATAGTAAATTAATATCTCATCTATTCTTTTTGGTCCCATCATCCAATGGATTAAACACAACTTTTAATTTACTATTTACAGCATTTATTTTGCATTAGGAATGTTCAGAATCAATGGTAGCATTCATTACCTTCTTGTGAAATTACTTGTAGGAGCATTTTTGTAAGCATCAATAAAAATCTGTTCAGGATTCAGTTTCCTCAAGTGTGAGAAGTTTCAAGGACATGTGCTCATGAAGAAATTTACTTTTTTATTACAACTTTGGTGAGTTAAAAATACAGTAATTTTTTAATGTCCAGTGTAATTTGATGTCCAGTGGGATTTACTGGTCGTAAAATACTGAAACATGTAACAAATGCACATTAGAAAGTAATTTATTGTATTTATTTGGATAAACATTTCTTTTTATTTGAACAGTCCTTTGGATGAAATAAAGGATAAAAGGAGGGGAAGAAAACAAAGAAGGAAAAGGAGGAGGCAGAGAAGGAAAAGGAAGATCAGATGAAGGACAAGGGAAAAGATGGGAAGTCAGCAAAGGAGGTGGAGATGAATGAAGAGGAGGAAGAGGAAAAAATGAAGTAAAAAGATGAGAATAAGATGGAAAAGCAAAAGGAGAAAGTGGAGAAGAAATCACTATTTGTGGAAAGGATAAAATTTAGTCTTTTTTGCAAAACATTAAAATATGATATGCAATTTCAATAGTTTTTCACAACACACACATTCTGTCCTTGAGTAGCTTTTGAGAGGCAGTTTGAAACATGCAAACAATTTATTGTAAACTTGTTATTATACCTTTCACCTTCTCATGAATTTATTTAATAACTAACCATTTAAAGTGCCCCATAAAGTCAGGCCTACCAAAAGGCTCATAGTACTTCCTGTCCTTTGACTTTTGTCAATGCAATGCAGAATCCAGGTTTCTATTAGGAAAGCCTTTTTTTATTATTTCATAAAAAATAAATATCTATTTTGAAATAATTAATTTAGCATTTGCCCCCCCCCCTAGTTTTTATTACATTTTACAGTACTATAACACTACTAAAATACTTTTTGTATAGTCACCCTTGTGGTCCATTATCCAACCAATGCCACCTATCCAACCCAGTAGACAGCTCAATTTCTTAAACTGTGAATCCCAAAATTCTCAAAATTGGTAGTACAAATCATATTCTGAGTATAACCGAAAATACTGAATACCGGTACCTAAAATACAGAACCAAATTATACAAAGAGAAACCCAGAATATAAAGAGCGCCGAAAATGTCAGGCCTGAAACAGTTGCTTCAAGAAATCATTTTACACATCTCGTGAATAATAGTTTTACTATTTAAATTAAGAGGTAATTTGGAACTCCTTCGAATTCAATTTCAGAGGGCAACGCAAGGTAAGGAAGAAATCCTCCCTCACTTGTTAAAAGCGTGTTGCCAACACTGGCAGTTGAAATTGAGACTAAGCTATTTATTTATACAATTCATCAAACACGTTTAAAGCACATGAAGTTTAAAGTTTTGAAAAAAGAAAACCCAAATTGTATCAGTGTCAACACACTATTATTTGCCATTAATACAAACGTAATTGGTACCACGGTGGAACCACTATGGTTGGTACCTCTGGTTGATTCTCTGTGGTTGGTACCATCCAGGATACCTTCTACCAGCCTTTGACAAATATGCTGAAATCTCTACCATAGATTAATATCCATAGAGTAATCATCCATGTCTCTACAGAATACTCTTTAGCTGAAATGATGTCAGAAGTTCACTATTCTTTAGAAGAACAAAATGTTTTTGAGTTTTACACGATATTATTTCAACCGCAAGAACCGACGTACTTTCCCTTTTGTTGTCACAATAATTTGAACAAATTATAACGTGCTTAAGTTCTATGCTCGCATGCCGCATTTTCTACCCGGACTTCCTGACTTTCTATTTAATGGTATTTCCGCAGAAAACTAATAAAGTATTCAGTTCTCCACTTTTTGAATCAGTTCTGGTCATATCTTGACG
The DNA here is from genome assembly GCA_011170035.1 of Teleogryllus occipitalis. Taxonomy (NCBI): domain Eukaryota; kingdom Metazoa; phylum Arthropoda; class Insecta; order Orthoptera; family Gryllidae; genus Teleogryllus; species Teleogryllus occipitalis. Next base: position 28,815 of record BLKR01005712.1, on the reverse strand, counting down.
CCTGGTATTGTGCTGCTCACGTGCTTTTGCATTGAGAATCAACTTTAGAAAACCCTTCCTTCCTTCTGTTGATTTATTTCAGAATATTTTCATGATTATAATACCATATTCTATTATGTTTGGCAATACAATTGTATCATTTGAAAAGGCAATGATTTTTTCCCTATTGTATGCTAAAACAATACCTAGTTTTGTAAAGATATGAAAGTACAGTCGACTCCGGTTATAGTGAACCCTGGGTTTTGGTGAACATAAGTCACTGGTCTCGTTTCGCAACATAAAAAGATTCGGTTATAGTGAACCTGAACCTCGGCTATAGTGAACGTAGGAAATAAGTCCCGGAAATTCATGGTGGAAATAACACCATGAATACCACCACCATATTTCCACCATGCGGAAATTAATTGGATCTCGCACGTTATTAGACGAGTAGACGGGCCTTCGGACGGTGTTCCTCCAGTGGAAGAGACATTGAAAGATGTCAAGACTGCTTTGCGATACCTAGAAACAGAGGACAATGCAGAATCAAGTATGGAGAGAACATGAACTCTGGAGAAGGATATAGAGAAATTATTAAAGAAAAAGTACGAAGCAAAGAATAGAAAATAATTGATTTTTTGAAGACAAAGATATTGAAATTTTCAGACCGTGTTATTAATGCTTATTATATTTATTAGTGCATTTTGCTGTATCTTTTTATTAATAAAATTAATCGTTGTAGAGAAATTCTATTTAATTTTGACATCATCGGTTATAGTGAACCTCGGATATAGCGAATCAAAAATGTTAGTCCCCAGAAGTTCACTATAACCGCAGTCAACTGTATAATCAAATAAGAATCACAATTACTCTTTAGTTCAGATTAAATTTAGCTAGATATGCTAATGTTATAAACATATGCAATTCAAAAAAATGAAACGGAATTGCGACCATTCGCAGAAAAGGAGTTGAATACTTCAATATTTCAATGAATCTAATGCAATGAAAATTCGAAACTTTTGGATGAAGATGGCAACGTTGTATCGCGAAATGAAAGTACCGCTTGACAGGAAGTTTTGCAAGGAACACGCATTCCAAGCATTCTTCTTACTGCTATTAACTTCTAATATTAAGAAATAACAATTTAATTTATGAAAATTTTTGTATGAACTTATTTTTAGTTGGTCCTTTTCTGCAAAAATGTTAACATGGGTATTAGTGAACTATTACGTACTTTTGGTAGATTGGTATTTATGTGGGCGTTTATATGAATGAAAGTGAGTGGTGGTGGTGGTTTGTGGGTGTGAGGAGTGCAGGGGGAGAGTGGTGACGACTAGTGGCGCATGATCCGTGTGTGATGTAATACGCATCTGCCGAGAAACCTTGTCGATTTCGTTTTGTAATATGTTGTGTGGACATCAGGAGCATGGATGCGATACCACAAGGTTAGGAAATTGTAGGGTAGAGGGTCTGTGTAATTGTCATTTACTTGTGTATTTTAGATAATCCTGTTTAGTGAATTCGTCAGTTCCTCATTCCTGCCTGCTAACCTTAGTGTAGATAGCTCATCAGAGCTATTTTCTCACAGTGCAGCATAGCATTTTCATTATTCCAGGTGTTGCATGCCTTGTAATGACTATGTCTAATATTTAAAGTATCAGCCATTTAAAATGGGGCGAGGAGATGCAGAAGATTTATCAGAAGAGTATCGTCAAATACTACAATCCTTAAAAGGAACTGCAGAAGGCCTGCTGATTAACCAAGTGTCAAATGTTTGGAACATATATGGTGGTTTGAATAGATTACATCATGTTATGGAAAAAATATTTAAACATGGTTGCAGAGTATTTGACCAAGATGTAAGTATCACCTGTCATCATGTTTTGACATTTAATTTGTCACTTGCATGTGATTGTTTTTAGTTCAATAAAGTCCCAAAAGTGAAAAATAAAAATGGCTTTCCTTTCAAATTAACAGTGATATTGAAAATCAAAGCTTTTATTTTGCGCAAGTTTTGATGAAAACCCAATATTTTTAGAAATGTCTGACCTATGTAGTTTGGTTTTAAAATTTGTTTTATTTTTATAATGTCAGTGGAATGTTATGAGTTTTCATAGCTTGCTTATGAAAAGAAATCTATTTTGGACAAGATTTTTGTTTTTACTTGTGTCCTTTTTAAGAACATGAATGGTTCATTGAGCAAGAGACATGTGTGCTAGTGATAGTAGCATAGTAAGTTAAAAACAAATGACAGGTGTAGAGTCAATCCTTCTGGATATTTTATTAAATTTAATATTGGTATTGCATGATTATATATTGACTTGTGGATGTTAATGTAGCATTTTTGTGTTAACCACTTTCAAATACATTTTGGTTTAATGACAACCTTACAATGTGTCAGAATAGCTTCTCCCTCAAATTTGTACCACTTTTGACTTCAATACTTACTTTTCTTTCTTTGTGAAAGATGAATTCTGAATTGTCAAAACATTTTCAGAGTATATTAGTTCTCCATTTGTCCATTAACTTTGTTTCATTCAAATTTCTTGTACTTGTCATTATATTTTGTTTTGTACTGTCAGTTATATTAACCAGCATAATTGAAATTGAATCAAAGTGCTCAAATTTATTAGATTAAATTTATGGCTTTGTTTGAGAGTGTTATTTGAGAAAGATTAAAGTAAGAATTTGTTCCAATTATCAGTGCATTTAAATACCTAAGTTGTGATTTTCAAGATATCTAACCTGTCAAATTAAATACAGAATTGTCATTGAGTAGAGGGCTGTCCTTAATTGAATCTGTTGACATGTTTGTACTATCAACTTACATCAAAATGTTTCACTGAAACAGGAGTGGGGTTAATAATTTCTGTATTAAAGGCAGATGTTCTTGTTGGTGGTGATTTTGTGAATTAGAAACATTAAGTTATAGTTGATAAAAAATGCAATAAGTATATGATCGTAATTGTGTCCTTATTTGATTTGTTCCTTTTCAAGCAATATGAGTAGATTTGGGCATTATTCAGAATCCCAGTGATCTCTGCTTCTAGATTCAATATTATTCAGAATCTTAGAGATCTTTTCACTTGTGTGACTTGGATTACATGAAGTCTGCCCTCCAGAAGAAAGTTAGTCAATCTGTTCCATTTCTTAAAAGTTATTTTTTCCCCCACTAGTTGAATTTTTTTCTTTCTTTATTAGGATTAGCATTAAAAGCAACTGATGAAAGTTCTAAGAGACTTTCAACAAATCAGCGTTTTATATGTATCATTGGCAGATCAAGCCCATTCCTCTCCTGATCACATGCTTTGAATTGTGTGTTTTGTTCTAGTTAGATCTCCAAGGATTTTCAAAGAGTTTAAAACAGTAGGGGCCAGTTTCCTTCCTTGCACTTTCTTTTGTTTGCTAAAATGATTCTTATGCCCTCAGCTTGATGTTCAGTGAGTGCCATGCCTTTTTAGGGGTTTAAAGAGGCTATAATGTGATTCTAACCATATGTCCACTTAAAAATTAGTATAGCAACTGCAGAATCTTGTCTGCACAAACCTCACAGGCATCTTTGTGGGACAGTGGATGTTAACACCATGATATTGTTAATTGAACAAGGAAATCTGCAATTGTTGACTGGTGGTGGGGACTCCGTCTCTTCAACCCTTCCCTTCCTTCTTTCTCTCCTTTCCCTTCTGCCCTTCCTCTCCTTAACCTTCCCTCCTTACCTTGTCTCTCATTTTCCTTTCCCATGCCCCTCTTCCTTCCTTGTCATCCCTCCCATCTCTTTTTGCCTTCTTTTTGTCTCTCACTTTCATCCCTTTCCTCTCATTGATTTTGCCCATCTCCTTCCCATCCCCTTCATCTCTTTCTGTGTTCTCTCCCTCCCTTGCCTTTGTCACTTCTCTCCTTCCTCTCCCATTTTCTTGCCTACTTTTCTCTTGATTCCCTCCCTTCCTCCCCTCCATTCCTTTCATCTCTATCCTGCCCCCTCCTTCCTTCCTTCCTCCCTCCACTAACATTGGCTCTTAGTATCTTTTCTAAAAATATTCATATCACATTGTACCATGACCTTGTCTCTTTCCTTCTCATAATGCTTGTCATTTCTAGTCAGAAAAATTAGTATCTTCACTGTTTTGAAAAATTGGCAATTTTTTAATGTCTGGAGCCCAATATCAGCATTATGTGATAGTTTGCACACTTGTTTTTCTTCCTGGGTGTTTTTTGTTTCCACATTTAGCATGTTTCAATTTGTTTTTAGTGTTATTTTGTGTGTTGTCTGATTTCCAGACCAACTAGGCACTAGCTATGAACATCTTGAGGCATCTAGTCCATATTCTAAAGAGGGTTTTCTTGAAGATGGTAGAAGTATCAACTGGTTTGATAATGCGAACAATTATAATAACACAGTGAAAGATACCATGAAATAATATAAGTTGTCTGATCTTGATGTCTAACAACAGGTTGTTGCAAATTGATAACATATGATTGGTTGGGCATCATTTATTCTGTTCATTGTTTATTTTGTTGTACTTTTTTAGGTGTAAAACAAATTCATGTCAGGTTTCTGAAGTTCATCTCTTTGACTCATTTCTCCACTTGTAAATTCAGCTTTGATCACACTGTCTGTATAATCAGCACATTTAAAGATTGTCATTCTCTGTTTTTTGTTTCAGGGAGATCCAGATTGTTGGGTTTTTATTCAGGGTTTGAGCTGGCTCCAGCCATCTCTGTCTGCATCCCCATCATTGCTTACTGATGAGGAGAGCTCCCCAAACCTTCCTCCCAGTGTAAGCGGAAAAGCACTGGTGTGGCTGTACAAAAGGTGAGTTGTGTTAAGTTCTTTTAGAAAAGAAATATTAATTTGGAACCCTGAAATTATCATTTAATCTTGAACCTTATGTAATTCTTTGGAATATACTCCTGTGGTGTAGGATTAGAAATTACTGCTGCATTCCTGATTTGGCCGTTCACTGCTCCAGTTGAGTTGACCAGAGCTTGACTGTTATTTTCTGTTTGGTGATATGGAAATTCCCAATTGTCTGTTTCTACATTATTCCAGGACGTAAGATAAATGGAAGATTTAGTTGGATGCGGTACTGAAAGCACTTACAAAATAAAAATCTCCACCGATTGTCAGGATACTAGCGAATAAAGTTCACGTTCTCTCACACGCACAACGCACACCTCCAGGTCCTTGCTCAAACTCTCCCTACCCCCAAAACATCCTTTGGCGTCCCTTGTTCAGGGGGCCACATATTGGCCTACACTGTTACTATCTTCACCTCATCCTAAACTAACCTATCTTAAAGCTACTATTTACATGGATTCCTTACTTTCACGTCTCTAAATGCTCTCACTGCCATTACTACATCATTATTGGTAAATGGTGGTGGTGGTGGTGGTGGTGGTGATGGTGATGGTGATCTAATTCAAATTTAGCATGTTTGAATATGTCTCATTATCATATTTTTTGTTATCAATATTTTGCACTGTCATGTGCTTCTCAGAATTCTTAAACTCCTTTGAGAGAACTTCGTGAAAATTTAAACAAAACTTTAGATAGTTTGAGAGTACCTTCCAACATGTCCTATATTACCATTGCTTCTCTATATTGTTGCTAACCTTATTAATTAAAAATGAACTTGAACTCTGAAAATAAACTATTATAGTTTACTTTGTGTAGAAACTTAAGTTGGTTTTTAGTTGTAGACGTAGTTTTTAATTACACTAAAAGTATTTCATAGCTGTGAGAAAGAAGTTTTTCAACTTAATCTATTAGCGCCTTGTGATACAATATGGTATCAGAACATATTTTGATTTATTAATTGTTTCTAAACGTAAATCTTAAATTAATCTTTGTTAACACGTATTCTTTGATCAGTGTCAAAGGCCATGTAATTGTTGATTCCACAATAATATTTTGTCAAAAGTTGTGCGATTGATTACGGATAAGTGAAAGCCTTCACATATTTATCATTGATAAAACAATTTGAAGTATTCTGATATCAAAGCTAAAAAGATCAATAATAGGGAGTGAAATCTCTCATTTACTGAAAATTTTTTAAATAATTTTATCTACATTTTTCTGATACCATAGGGTATCACTGTTTGGTTGTGATCACTGTCAGATTGTGTGAGCAATAGTCTTTTTTTTTTCTTTTTTTCTCTGGGCCATCACTTGTTAATGATGATTTATTTTATGAACCGATATATAATATTTATATTTCAATTTTACAGTTCTGGATTCTTATTAGCTAAGGCTCTGATTGTTCAAGAAGCTGATAATAATTTAATTCATGAAACTGAGAAAATATTTTTAGAACAACTTGAAATAAAATGTTCTAATAGATGAAGATGTAGGTTGTTCAATTTCCAATCTGCCAGGATTGGACCCTGTGTTTTGCAGCAGAAATACAATTTCAAATATTTAGCTTTTAGTATGCGTGCTTCCAGTCACTGAAAAAATAGCTACTTAACTTTTTTTGTCAACTATGTGGTCGGAATTGCAAAACACTGCAAGAGTCGGTGGTTCCAAGACGAGGCTAAAAGTGCGGATCAAGAGAGGATGTGTGTAAAATGAAATGTAGGACTATGTGTTCAGTGTTTTCAACTGTTTCATCCATAACAATTTATATTATGCATTTCTATACTTGTTATGTTATTTATGTGCTTTCTTAATTTATTATAAATTTTTAAAACTGAAACCATTTTTGACTCGGTACTCTCATAATCGTCCAGTGAAACCAAACCGTAGTCAGTAATCAGTAAATATTTTGAGAATGAAAAATGTAGTTTTCAAAAAACATTTATATTGGCACTTTTAAAGGCCTATTTACTTAAATGAAAGTAGAATTCAGTACAGAATAAAAAAATTAATTTGAGCGTTATTGGGTTAAAGTGTTTGGTTTCTGGGACCATCTTGCTCTTGCGATTGCATAGACATTTTTTGATGGTATATAAAGAACTTTGTTATTTGGAGAAAAAAATATGAGAAAATAATTGACGTGGAAAACAAAAATGAGTCTGTGGGAAGTCCATTTTTAATTGGAGTGCATGAAAATAATAATTTTCTGTATGCTAAAAATCTTTTTTCTTACATGTAATCTATAACATACGCCTTTTGTGTCATCTGTTAATAATTTTTGCTGTTTGATGAAGATTATTTCTTGTGTTTCAGTCTTGAAGGCCACACTTTATCCCAGAAACTCTCCTGGTTGCTGTCAGATCGTGATCATTTGCTTTCTTGTTTTGAGAAGTCTGCCTATCTGTGTCAAGAGAAATACGGACAGGCTACACTTATATGTTTGAGAGCTGTTGAACAGAACCAGCCCTCTCTCCTTACTGACATTGATCCATGTTTGGTATGAATTTCTCTCTTCCTTGATTGTTAGTTGTACTTAAATATTTTTGAATTGTTAATTCTTGTCCTTTCCCCTTCATCCTCCCCGTTTTTGCCTTCCTCCTTTTCCTCTTCCTTTCTTTGGCTTTTTTTCTCCTCTATCTCTACTTCTTTTTCTTTCATAGGCATGGGAAGCCTGTAACGTGAGGGGGCTAACATTTTTTGGTCCTCTTTTCCATTTAACTTTTTACTTACACGTGACATATTTTACTAATAAATAAACGAAACACTGAGAATGAAATGGTAACATTAAAGATACAACTAGTACAGTTGGTAATGATCAGGATAGCCACTTTCTGGAAACTTGGAAAACCAGAAAACGTTAGGGAATTTCATTACTCTGGAAACGTCTGGGAAAAATCAGGGAATTTGAAGAAGAATCGTTAGAAGTCAATGAAAATTTTGAGAGTATTTTAAAACTATATATTATTCCTGAAAAGCATTAGTACAGCATTATTTTTTGCTTAATTTTTATGCAGTAAGAAGAGTGTTTTTTGTGTGTTTTTTTTATAAGATAAGATATTGTTAATGTGTACTTTTTTACAGTGAAATCCAAATCCGAGAGCTGACCAATTATCATGGTAGCTTTAATATTTCTTTATGTGTCATATCAGAATAAATATAAAACTATACTGAAAAACCAGGAAAAGTCAGGGAAATTTGTGTGAGGAAATGAGTGGCCACCCTGATGATTCAATTGATTTCAAGTTGAAACATTTACAGAGTCAATAGATGACTTAGAGAACTCAGTTCCCAAATGTCAAATAACAATTCTCTGAATTGTCAGGGTGAAAAAAGACAAAAATTAAATTGTCCGGACCCAGGGGTCCTCATTTGTACACACCTATGTCCTCTTTTTTCTCTTTTCCCCCCTTCTCCTCCTTATTTTCTTTTTCTTCCTCTTTTTCCTCTTCTCCTTTTCTTCCCCATTCTCTTCTTTCCCCTTCTCCCTTTCTTCCCCCTCCTCTCACCCTTTTTTCTCTTCTCCACTTTTTCTTTGACATTTTCAGCTCTTATCTGTATTGTTATGCATTTTTTCCCTACCTTTCCTTTCCAATATTCTTTTTACATTATGTGTTTGACTCATGACTCCCAAGAAACCTTTAATATTAATGTCAAAATTATAGTTTTTAATGTTAATTTCACTTGACATTTACAGTCTCACTTTATGTCCTGCTTTGTAGGACATATCTTGTAATGATGACTAATATTTGTTTCTAGAATGTTCCTTTAGTACTAAGTTACTTTAGTTTGCTTAGTTAAGAAAAGATAATGCCATTGCCCTTCCTGCCTAAATGTTACAGATTGTGTGTTGAAGGATGTTGTGAATACATATGTATGTAGTATTTTCAATTTCAGTTCATGATTTAGTTGTGTTATGAGCTTCTCCTGAGCATTTTCTTATTTTCAAGCGTTATTCTACTTGGATTTGTTTCAAAGAGTAAGATCTAATTAACTTATGTGTGTTATCTTTTGTCCATTTAAATTAGTGACTAATTGATATTATCTTTAAACTGCATTAAATAATTTGTTACATAATTATATTTTAGGAAAATTGATAAATATTTTAAGAAATTGTGGTTTGAGGAAATTGTAACTTACCTAAAAAGAAATGCTTCTGATTCATCCTACAACACTTCTACACAATTCAATTTGGTCTTACTCAACTTATCTTATGAAACAAGTGATAATGTTAAGATAAGAATGAGAGATAAAGTGGCTGATCTTATGATTCATGTTCACCACTTTCTTCATTGATGCTTTGAATGTATCCTTGACATGGTGTTAGCATATCAAAATTGTGACAGGCTGTACTACTGCAATTGTGATTTTGTAATTGTAATGTAAAAGGAAAATATTGGCATCTTGTAGAAAGAAAAATGTATTTGCAGAACTTAATGTTGCATATTGTTGGAAGGAGTACTCTTGAGGCGAATTATGTGCATTAATGCTTTTTCTAAATTTCCAAGTTCTTAATCAGTACTTCCCAAACTCTAGTATTTTGTTAATATTGGATTTTAAAAGTTTACATTTTTAATGTTGTGAAGAGGTTTTATATTTAAAAAGAGTTTAAAATATTATTAATAGCAAATGGTAAATACTTTTTCTCATCCTTCCCTTCATTTTGTTATTTCTCATTATTTAACAAGTTCTTGAACAGATTGACAAATTCTACTTCTGCTCTCTCATATTCTAGCCTATTTTCATTTTTTTTTCTCTTTTCTTTTGCAGTATCTTGCTTCGTGGAATTTCAGAGTTTTTCACAAGACACATCGTAAATGCTCCTCATTTCCGGATACGAAATTCAACCCACGTTACCATGGGCGGCGGCGTTTCCTGCTAGAGAAACAGATATCTGCAGATGCTCATTTATCTGAAATCATGTCGAGAGTACCTGTGAAGAAATCTCCACTGGGGACGGGCTGTTTCGGTAGTGACATCAGGGATGCTGATAAGGAAGAAGAGGAAGATCGACAAAGCTTTTGTGAAGAAGCCACCGAGTGCACATTTGCTGGAGATAATGACAGTGCGGCTACAAATGATTCAAACAATCAAGAAGATGAAAGTGCAAGTTTGGAAAATTCTGCTGCTACAACTACTGCAGAAACCAAACTACCCGATGTTGTGCAAATTGTTAAACGTTGGTATAGTCTGCCTAGCTTAGTAAGTGCTGCCTGTTCAGAAGCCAGTAGAGAGGCATTATCTTCAGCATCTGATGGGAATTCTTCCTGCACAAAACTTATTGTGCGTTCGTATCCTTCCTCTCCGACGAGGGGACCATCCCGTTCATCTAGTCTTGTTTTCCGTTCTCCTGAACAGTCACCTTTAGAAACTTCAACATCTGTTTCTGCACAATCGCCTTGTTCTAAGCTGTCTCCCAGTGTTTTAGAAATAGACTACAGTACTATAGAACAGCATTCTGATAATGATGTTCCAATATCCCAAAGATGTCCCCGAAACTGGCGAAATGGAAATGCTAAACTAGTCAACAAGGGTACCGGTCTTAAAAGGCAGCTGTTTTGTGGAGATGAATCATCAGCAAAGTCTAGGCCGTTGTCTACTCGAAGTACAGCTGTATTGAATACATTAGTCACTAGTAGTGGAAGCTCTGACACCTTGAATCATGAAGCCAGTAGGTTAAAATTATCCCAAGCATCAACTTCTAAAGGAAATGTCCCATGGTTGCAGACAAGTGTGCGTCCCTGTGAACTGAAACTTCCTGGAACACATTGGGAGGAAAGTGAATTAGACACTCCAAGATCTCAAAGTCGAATAAAGAAAACGACTGGGAAGTCTCGTCGAGTATCATTAGGTGTGGTGGGATCAGCTCCAGAATACGCTCATGAATGGATGGGGGCAGTGGATGGTAGTAGGAGGCGTGTGCATAAAAAGAGTTTTATTGAAGATGGTGGTAGCAGTGTATTGCCCATGGCAACTGGGTTTTTCCCACGCCCCATGCAAGGTCAAAGTTTGGCCAGTTTTCTTTCATCTGGTCAATTTGCAAGACCTTCAGCAGAATTGGATCGGGAAAATGCACATTTCAGCGTGTGTGAAGCTATGATTGCTGCTATTGAGCTGGTAAGTTTTTACTTTTAATTTAAGATTGTGTCTCGTTCAAATGGTAAACGTAAATATAACAGTTTTGACAGTTTTTATGCAATTATTTTGCTTTTGAAAATGGAAGTAAAATGAGTGGAATTCTTAGGAAGTCGACTTATGCAATAATTATTATGATAGTCTCATTCAAAAGTATTTATTATTTCACAACTTACAGAACTTGTGTTTGAAAATTTGTTTTCTTGTTAGAACACTAAAGCTGTTTTACTGTGGTACAGAAGCCTTTTAAATGCTGATGACGAAGTGATTCTTGGGTTTGGGTCACAGAAATATAGTGATTATATTCTGACTGTTAAGCTCTGTATTGTACCACTTTATAGGCACATTTATGTTTTTTAAACATCAAAAAATGGATAAAAATTGTGTGCGAGTACTGTGGGTGGGAGTGCATTGAGAGGCTTCCGTAGCCAGTCTTGTGAGTGCTCTTGGGTGTTTGGGTGATGTCATCCCCCTCAAAGACTGTGATGTCAACATTTTGACCATCTTTTTCAGGGCTAGTCTGCCTTCACCTAGTCAGCCAAGAGCACTCAAGGGCTGAGGATGTTTCAGAGTTATATTAGAGCTAAGGTTATTGTCTTATCAGCATCATGTTCAATATCATCCTTGAGGATGGCCCAATATAAAGCAAACGTTTTGACAGGAAGAATAAAATAACTTCATTGTTCTGTCGCAAACCCAGAATCACTCTGTTTAATCAAAGGCCAACAACAACCTACATCACTTTCATATGCTGTTTGCAATAAATATTGAAAAAGCTTTTTTCCTAAAATGTATCTGGCTTACTTAACTTTTCTCTTAGTGAGATCCTCTACCTGTGTCTCATTGTTTTACTTTGTATTTTATTTATGAAGCACAGAAAGCATTGCAGAAAGTCATTCAGTAATGTTGGATGAAAAATTGTAATGATGATTCAAGTAAGAAATAAAATATTTATATTAATACAATCTTGCAATTACAGGAGTGTATCAAGTAAATAAAAAACAAAACAAAATAAATTAGTTAATTATTTTTCTTCAAAAGTAAATAGTGTGAATCACTCACTTAAGTAAAAAGTTGAAATGGTTTTTCTTCAAAATTTCATTTGTAAAAATAATTATTTGAATAATAGTACAATATAAATATAAAAGTATGTTCTACCGTATTCCCAAGTCAAGATCAGTTGCATGAAAAAGTAATTCATAATAAAAAACTATATCAAATAAAAATTAGGATTGATAATTGAACAAAATCTTGTTATTTTTTTTACTTTCGCACTTACTACTTGTGTAGTATAGCAGCTGCAGTAAAAACAAAAACAATTTGTGGGATAAAAAATATAACAACTTATTTTGCAGGACCCTGATATCAAAAAAGTGGATAATTCTTGTTCCTTCGTGTAGTAAATAACTTCCTCTAACAGGTAGTTGGAATCTATGTTTTATGTCCTTGATAATGAATATTTGATTTATGTCAAAACATCTATCTGTTTTTGAACACTGGTGGCGAAAAGTTTGGCAGGATTTTCACCAAAATTGAGATTTCTGAATATAATTTGGTTGATGTTGGGGTCTCTTGAATTTGGAACAAATATTTTGATTTTTGAGGCTGCTTTACTTGAAGCGTCAAAGACACTTTAATTATTTTAGAAAAAATTACACCCAATTTTTTCGTAAATTATTTCTGAGATAGAGCAAAGAAAGCTTACAAAATGGCACAAATCTGATTTTTATTGAACTCTTTGAATTTTCAAAAATTGCAAGAGTTTGAAGTTTTTTGGCATCTTCCTTATATAACAATATTGAAATTTGAAATATTGAAATATTGAAAAAGATTTTTTCTTCAAAATTAAAACTTAAAATACGGTCATGTACAATTTTTTCAAATTGAGCAGTTTTCTTGAAATTTCTTGTGAAATAAAGGTAATTTTAAAAACTAGATATTCTCAAAAAAGGCTGCAAATTGTTTCTTAATTTTTTCTCCGATAGTGTGAAGTATGCTTATAAAAAATGACAGTTCCAATTTTTTATGATCTCAGAATTTTTGAAAATTGGAGAAGTTACAAATAATGTGAGAAAGTATGTGCTGTATTAGTTTATTTTTATTTTTGTGTGTCTAATTTTCATTTTTTGAACAAATTAAATGCCTATAACAATAGGCATTTAAATTTTTAGAAACTTTTGTTGTTTTTTAAAAATAGTTTTGTATTTTTTTTTCAATCTTTTAAAAAAATTTGAAATCCCTATTTTTAATTCTTTTATGTTCAATTTTTTAAATTCTGACATTTTATTTTTTAAAAGTTCAGTTTTTTAATGTATTATCTAATTTTTTAAATTTGATAATTAACTATACTATTCATATGATTCTTACTCCGCTTCACGCATAATCAGTTGTACAGCTGCATGTAAAGTGCCTAACACCATAAAACGATGACCGGGAGCGGTAGCTCAGTGCATCAACTGATGTCACTGCAGCGCCTCTGACTGGGAGGTCCTAGCTTCGAGTCCTGACAGCGGCAGGATTTTCGACACTAGCTTTTCAGCTAGGTCGAATTCAGTCGCTGTCTGGAGGAGAATTCTAGCGGCCGGCTGCTCTGATCGGTAGTTTTCCGTGGTTTCTCCGATCAACACCAGGCGAATGCCGGAGCAGTGCCCTGACAAACGGGCCACGGACCGTGCGCAATTTATCCTTCCTCTTCCTTGTCGTATCTTCTCCCCTTGCGCACACACACTTACTTACACTAATATGCACTACTCTAACACGTAATCCGGGAGACCGGTCGGGAGCTTAGAGCTCGTCCCAGCTGGGGCGGTGCCCCGCTGGTGGGAGAGTCCTGGTTAGGGGGAAACCCCGCTAGCCGACGGTAGGTCGGCGCCGGATCTCGCCATCCAGCTGGGGAAGATCACCGCCATCTCCCGAGAAAAAACATGCACTACACTAACGGGACTAATGAGCACAGTAGTTGACGCGCCCGGAAACACGAAAAAAAAATCAATGAGTAAAACGATGGTGGTTTCCCGTGGTAGGTGAAGTGCAACCAGCAGCTGGCCGTGGCGGTGGTGAGCAAAGTGCGTCCGTCCGGTGAGGGAGGCGCCGGCGGCGGGGACGCTGGCGGCGGCGGCGGGCGCGCGGGGGCGGCGGGGGGCGGCGCCGGCAGCGGCAGCGGGCCGGCGGACGAGAGCGACGAGGAGGCCAACCCGCTCAAGCAGCGGATCCGCCTGCGCCGCCGACAGCGCCAGCAGCAGCAGCAGCAGCACCGCCGACAGATCCAGGTGTGGAACAGCCAGCTGCTCAGCGATGGACGCACCGACAGTGAGTACAGCCCGGAATGCGGTTTCTATGTTTGCCCTCGTCCTCATGCTGCTCCTTGTCCTTCTCGTGCTCGTCCTCGCCCTTCTGCCCTCTTCATTTGCTTCACTTCCTTGTTTTCATTCTTAGTCTCATTCTTCCTTGCTTATTTCTCATTCTCCTTCCTGTGTTTCTCCTTTTACCCTTTTTGTTGTTGTTGTTGTTGTTGTTCTTCTTCGTCTTCTTCTTCGTCTTCTTCTTCTTCGTCTTCTTTTTCTCCTTCTTCGTCTTCTTCTTTTTCATCTTCTTCGTCTTCTTCTTTTTCATCTTCTTCGTCTTCTTCTTTTTCATCTTCTTCGTCTTCTTCTTTTTCATCTTCTTCGTCTTCTTCTTTTTCATCTTCTTCGTCTTGGTCTTCGTCTTCTTTGTATACTGTTTCTTCTTCTTCTTCTTTGTATACTGTTTCTTCTTCTTCTTCTTCTTCTTCTTCTTCTTCTTCTTTGTATACTGTTTCTTCTTCTTCTTCTTCTTCTTCTTCTTCTTCTTCTTCTTCTTCTTCTTTGTATACTGTTTCTTCTTCTTCTTCTTCTTCTTCTTCTTCTTCTTCTTCTTCTTTGTATACTGTTTCTTCTTCTTCTTTATATACTGTTTCTTCTTCGTCTTTATATACTGTTTCTTCTTTTCCTGTCATGGAGGAAGATCTTTCTTTTATGTTGAAGGTTCGCTTATTTTGACAAATTAACTCTAGAACAGCGGTGAAGTTGATGTACCTAGAACAGTGGGAAGGGGTAATTTTGACACCATGAATACGATGTTTTAAAATTACAATTGTTTTTCAAAATAGAGCTTTATTTTGGTGAGCATATTTTTCTTACACATCTAAGAAGGATCTTTAACATCTAAATGCATTTCTTTGCAACTGATTTCCACTTTTTTTGCACATTTTCAAGAAACAGCTTTATGGCATTTCTCACCAAATCCCTAGATTTGTTAATTTTGCATAAGTCGATCTGGCACTTCTTTCACTTTTTGGATGACCCCAATACTACAGTCTCTTCTTCTACTTTGTGTACATCTGACAAATCCCCTCCCTTCAGTTCACTAGACAGTTGAAGAATTAAATTTTTTCTTTTCATCTTTTCATTTGTTACATGATTGTAGATAATCCAAGCATTGATTGCCGCCATGTCCAATATATTATAGAAAACATACATTGGCCATCTCTTGCATACTGCTTTAGTGCGGTATTTCGGAATCATGTGGTCTACCCCATATTTTGTGGTGTTATAGAACAGTTTCTGGCTTCTTTTTTCCTTCATCACTATCACAGCAGTAGCACTATGATGTGTCCTGAGAGGCATGACGTTCTTTTTCTTTGACTGGTAAACTGTCAAGGTGCAGTTTGTGTTGCCTAGTGTGTGGTGTAAAATAACAGATGAATGAAGTTCAGCATTTCACTTCAAACTCATTGGGGATTTCACGACGGATAGGATTGATTGCTCCCATTAATGATGTTTTCTTCTCTTCAAACTTTTGGGAAAGTTGAAGAGATGTGAAAAATTTGTTAGTGCTCATGTTTCTTCCTTTGTTTAGAAATTGCTCCATAAGGCGCAGAACAACAAATTCACCCAGGAGTTTAGTTTGGGTTGGTGTTTGTTGTCAATACGGAGAAATCTGAGAAGCTCACAAAATCTGTCTCTTGGCATAGAGTTCTTCATGAATATTGGCCCCCAAAAACGAGAACAAAGATCATCCACTGAAATATCCTTTGCATAAAACACTCCTCGTGCATACATGATGTCGATCATTGCCTCCAACTCTTTGAGAGACACGGTTCGGATGTTGTTTTTCAGTACTTTTCAGGCTTTGATGCAGTGTCTCTCTTCATGAGGTGAAGCATTGGTTCATAAAATAGCAAACGGAAGGAACTTATCACAGATCCATTCATTTGCTGGCATGCCCATGAAGTGGGTCCACCTCGTTCTTTCCAGACATTCACAGCTCCTCTTCTTCCAGCTAACAAGGAGTTGGCGCTGATGACCTCCCACTGCGTTCCGTCTCTGATGACCATTTTCACAGTTTCACTGTTGCTTTTTCTTGTTGAGATGATTGAGAAGAAGATTGGGCTATATCAACTATCGCATCTTATGCTTACAGTTCATCACTCAAATTACATGCTTCATCCTCCTTGGCACAAAATCTTCATCTGAATCAGTAATATCACTTCCTGACTCGAAATCCGCATTTTCTAGCACATGGGACAACTCTTCAACAGAGACCAATTGAACCTGACATTATGATTGCTCAAGCCGCAACATTTTGACAACAAAACTAAAATGAGAATAGAAAACGGAAAGAAACTTATCACAAATCAAAACTCGTTGAAACTAGTGCTTGTTTCATTCTTTACTTTGCGAGAAGGAAATGAACTTGAATCGTCAAATCAAGCAAGGGAACAATTATCACTTCCATATTCAATGTGAACTGTATGACAATAGATATCGCATCAGTCCTGGAGGAAAGGGATCTCTTCGAAGAATACGATATTGTAGTATCTTATTGGTAATGAAACGATTAGACCGAACTAACACCGATCAAGTTCAGAAAACGGTTAATTTTATAAATGAAATAATATGGGTGTCAAAATGACTCCTCCTGCTGTTCTAGGGATATCACATGATAAAACAATAAAAAATAATATTTTATAGATTCCAAAAATATCATCATAAAGAGAATAAAAAATGAGGAAAAATCACATTGTTTGCAAGGAAACACTTAAAAACTGAATTTAATATTGAAGAAACAACTGATGTAGATGTCGTTTTGACCCCTGTCACCATTTTAGTGTTAAGCATTAGCTGTTTGGTTTTTCATTACTGTGCCCATTCGAATGCTGAAGTATGGAACGTTGCAAAGGTGCAAATCTGTTTGTAAGATACAAAGTGTGACACTAGAGTTGCCAAGCACTCGATAATGCTGATGGAGAGTATTGCGCAGTCAATGTGAAGCACGTCACTTACACTGTTTCCTCCGGGTGATCGCTTTGGAACAGGGAATGCCAAGAAACTAGCCTGCAGTTGAGTTTTCTCCCCAAGGAGTGTGTCACTTTTCTTTTGTGGGAATGACCTTTTGATTTTGCTAGAATATCACACTAGACTTTCATAGGATATCATCCTCTAGAATAACTACAGTAAAACTTCACTTATATGTTTGTGAGGGGACTGAAGGGAAAAAATGTATACGTGAGAAAAATGCATAACTGAAATTGAGTATTACGAGCTAAACAAAAACTCAATATTGTTACATTGGCATGCTCCACTCTTGAACCTGCTTGTAGGATCTGCTCACATGTCATTATCATTTGGACATTATATGGTCTTAAAGGGACTTTCATTATGAATGTATAAGCATGAAAAACGTTTAAACATAAATGCATATCTGAAATAATTCAGCATAAAGTTTTGGTCCAATATTTTTGAATGGCCCATAAAGAATGAATCTCGAATGAAAGTTCAATTTAAGCAAAGCACAATATGAAAATGAATGAAACTTTTGTGTGAGATTTTATTGTTGTAGGGAAATATGAAGAGTTTGGAGTTTACAACTCTATCATTCAAAACTTTCAGGGGAACCTAAATAAAGTTTGAAGACAAGGGTAAATTAGCAATCTGTGTTTTGTAGTTTTAAAGAAACAGGCGGGACAGATAGAAAATCTGGTGATACAGAAGGGAATGTTCTTAGGTGATGTTTGATTAAAGTCTTAGAACAATGCAAATTCAATGCGCAGAAGAGAGACCTAAAAAGTCAGAAGATGTCACAGCATGGAAGGATGGCCAAAAAGATAGAAACCTTGATACATGTGAAGATCAGGGTAGTGACAAAAACCATGGTTATGATGATTTTAAGGAAGAAGAAAATGGTAGATCAACAATAAGTCTTAACATTCTCACCTACAAAGCAATTTTCTGATCAATAAGATAATTTGGAATATTATTTTGAATAAATAGTAAGAATTAGTAAAAATTTAAATATTCTCAGGAGGTCTCTTCAAAATTAGCGGATTGTCTTATATTCAGAGTCAACTTATATTCATCTAAATATGATAATTTGCATGTAAAATAGTTTAATAGTCGTGTTTACAACTCATAACATTTCAACCATAATTTGAGAGTTACAGTAATCTGGTGAATGTGGAATTATGTGGTTAATATGTGCTGTTGAAGTCAGTTGTGTTCAACTGCACCTCTTATTATGGGAAATCTGATAGTCAACAGCAATTATTAACTGCACAGCCTATTAGGGGTCTGTTACTTTCGTGAATGATGAACAACCTAAATTAATATAATATGAATTTGAAATGTGTTGCAGCAACCACCACAGATCAGAGTATTAGCCCTCTTTCATCCTCCCCTGGAACCCCTTCAGAAAGCCTCTCTACGGATGGTGTGGATGATTTGGAAGTCGATGAAGTCCAAAACTTGGCGCAGCTAAAAAATTCAGGTATACTTTCTTAACTTGCGCGTTAACACTGTGTTAAAACATCTAAAATGGTATTACTGTTCTAGTTCTTTGGTATAATTGTGTATTCAAGGATAACATAACATTTATTAGTATTCCAAATACCCAGTTCATAAATATGAAAATCCTTTGTTCGGAGTTAGCCCTGGTCAATTTGAATAATGACTTGCATCATCTTAGAAATAAATTGTTTTTAGAGAGTTAATTTATGTGGATGGTGCAAAATTGAGATAAGTAATGGATTCACACACAGCACGCCTTTAATTTTGAACTTTGAAATTGGCTCTTTTGTGGGTATTATTGTGTGTCTCTTCACAGTAATAGATAATGTGGGAACAGGAAATATTACTAAATTATATTACTTAATTTGTATAAAATACAAATTGAAGAGAATGTCTGAGTGCATTTCATTCCCCCCCCACACATACACACACACACACAAATTAAAGGGGAATATTTTACATTCACATTGTCAGTTGGGCTTTCTGTGTAAGGTCTCTCTGTGTCGATGGCTTCACTGTATTCTGAAGCGGACCTCTCGAGACCTGCCACTTCCTCCACCTCGATATCGCGAGCTCCGGACGCGGGCCTAACAGAGTCCGTGGTATCGGCAGAAGGAGTGGCACTGTCTCTGCTCAGGCAGTTTAGCGACAAGCAACTTCCACGTGCCTCAGACCTCCAGTGGCTGGTGTCGGAACAGGACGCCCCTCAGCAGGTGAGGGAGGCCCTTCTATGGATTTACACTCTGCTTGGTGGCAGGATTAACGTGAGTACCGGCATTCCATAACCTCCATGGTACAAGGAGACAAGGGTATAACAGATAGATATGGCATCCCCTCTTCGGAGTTGCAGGAAAAATGATATTTTACAAAAATTGTAACAAAATAAAATTTGCTGGTGAATGTTCATCAGAGAAAATAAATTTTGCATGCGAGATTGAGATAGTTGTGAGAAAATAAATTTTATTAGAGGAATTGAGTTTTTGTGTTGTCAAGATGCAAGCGTGGTAAACACGATGCAATACTAACTTTTGTTACATTAACATTTGCACTTTCAGATTTTGATCGTAGCTGTTGATTATAAAGAAGCAAAGCAAAGATGAATGTTGAAATTCATTTGAAATCAATTACATAAATTGTAAATTAATTCATTGATATCATTGTGAAATTATTCATTAATAGTGAAACTCTATATTTAATAATTAAATGCCTAGTGGTACTCTTTAAGGCTGTACAGTTCTCTTCTTCTCATTAAAATATTACATTGGACATTAAAATTAGAAAGTGAAAATACTTTTTGGAAATAATTAATCTTAATATTTGGATGGTTGAGGGAGTGAAGAAGGTGAAAATAGAAATCACTTGTGTTCTTGTAGCACTTTAATTATAAATATGAATATTAAGATTTAATTACATGTGAGATTTATCATTGAACTGTAGTAAGACTTATAGTATTTTGCTTAAAAAACAACTCGATTTTGTTATCTTGCATGTCCTCCATTCTTTATTGGTGATAAGAATTAGTCAAAACGAAAATATGTGCCATTATTAAAAGTAGTTACCTAACTTTAAAATACTTGACTCCACGTGTTCTAATATCACTACCGAATGAGGAGAGTTATGGATTGTAGGTGCCTACTTTTTTGTTTGAGAGATATGACCTTAGCCCTGATTCACTCCACTCCATAAATTAAATTTCTGTCCTTTTGTCATGACTTTTGGATGCTTTCTATGTCATATTTCATCTTAACTTTAAAAACTAATTGCAAATTTCTAGTCTGTGTCAAGGCGATCATAAGTATAAAGGCAAATCACACTTGCAGCAATGAAGAATTCTATTTATTTTCTGTATAAAAAGTAAGCTATTGCCACTTGATCTTTCTGTAATCCAATGAATTTAACATAACATATACTGCTAATCTTAAGTTTCTGGAATAAAAATGGTACATTGAAACAAACCCTCTTTCAGAAACAGAATTAATGTTGTGAGGTACAATAGTATTAAAATTATATTTGTATAGTGTATGGTTTTAAAACAATGAGTAGAGAAAAAAATAATCCCATGCAAAATATAATATCTAAGAGCATGATTGCTTTTCAAAAAATGAAATAAAATTTAGTTTCAAAGAATTGATGAAGGATGCAACATGTCAGTCCAATGTTGACAACCTTGTCTAGAACATGGTGGCTTTCAGACATCCATAAGGCTGGGTAGCCACACGAGAGTTTCTGTAGTCTTAAAGAGAGCAAAACCACTAGAAAACAGGTTTTCAAAATTTTACAAATTTATCGTCGAAAAATATGCATGAATTGTATTTTTGGTTTTTAATTTAATATTGAATAAGCTACTAAATGTGTTTCTAATACAATGTTTATGGAGGTTTCTTGCCGGGCATTGTGTGAAAAGTTCAAATAAGTTAAGTATTATAATAAGTAGGTTGGTTTAATTTTCATATTTACATTGCAGTTTCGAAATTAACATAATATTATAGTCTTTGTATTATTTTTAATTAAAGAAATCATCTCTTCATAAAGCTTATGCTGTATGTATGCATGTTTTTCTATTGCTTGCTAATTGTTCTACCATACCCTTCTCTCTTTATATCATGTCTAAGCTAGTTTCCTTTATATTCAGATTCTCTATTGTAATATGTGTATTTTCAATTGATATTGTCCGTATTGTACCACTTACTGCATAAAAGTAATATGAGAAAACAAAATTTAAAAATTAACAATTGTAAAGGACCAGCCTACTGTTTTTAAAAAATCAGTAAATGAAATAAATAAATGAATGATGGGTGTAAATTAACTAACCAAATTTTTAAATCCTTTTGATTCATTAATCTTAGAATTTCTTCTTCCTGCCTTTTTTCTCAATTTCAAATTGTATACCTGTAGCACACCTGATAAAATGTAAATTTATAATAATTTAAGAAAATGATTTCTGTGTTCTATATCTATTTCCAAATCCAAAACAGTAATTTTATAACATTTGAATATACATTTTCTTCGGGCTAATATTTTCTATTATTGTCAGGATTTGTAGATTGACTTATCTAGTATATTTCAGTATTCTCTCTTGCTTTTGATTTTTGATCTGAAAATTCAACCCCACTTTCTTTTTAACTTTCTTTTCTTCTTATTCTTTCTTTTTATTTTCTTCAGCTGTATGAAATTGATTTAATAGATTTTGCATGTTAATTGGATCGTAACTGATTTTTCTATGTGTGAGTTGCTTTTTTTTCCCCTTCATATTAAGAACATTAATAATCAAAGTATTTGCTGAAAATTATCATTATATTCATTGAATAATGTGTGAAATAATAATTGACATAAAATATGATTGAGTAAAATAATATTTAATTGAAATTAAAGATACAAAAAGGGATATTGGAATTTTATAATAACTCTTTCAAATATATATTTTCTCCATCAGAATTATTTTCCTTAAAAATTGTAAATTACTTGCTTAAAAAGGAGTATCAGTTGTGGAAGTATAAATTTGCAGTACACTTTTCTTCTAGAGCTAGCATGTGAAGTTTTATTTCTCAAGGGATTCCCTGATGTAAATCAGTTTAGGTAGCTTTTTGAATAAATTGTTATCTTGTCACATTTACTAGAGGTACATTTGTCAATTTTCTACACCAATCATTGATGTGGTATGTAATTAATGTTAAGAAAAACATAAGATATGAACTTAAAGGGTTTGATCTACATTCTAAAAAGAAAATATGTGTAAAGAAACTTCATACTGGTTACACCATAATCACTCCCATTTTTTATGTTTGAAATGATTTATAAATAATATAAATACTATATGAAGTTGAAATTTATTAATTTGAAAAATGTGATAATGTTTTGACTATATTTCTATGTTAATGCGATGTTGTTCAGTTAAATGAAAAGTATTTTAGTTTGTCAGCAAGGCACATGGTGTATTTTCTTCACTAAACCATACACTTGTACCTAAAATCTATATCAATACATCCAACTCCACCAAATGATCAACAACATTAATGTCTCCTTAAACACACATAATTATGCAAGATTCCTCATCTGAACCCATTGCATGTGTTTCTTTTTTTTAATTTAATGGTACATTAGTTTACTTCATACAATAATATGTGTTCTTTATTCTGCATTGATTTAAAATTATACTGCATTGAAAATAAGCTGCAACTCAAAAATAAATTGCATTTCACCATGAAGGAGGTTACTGGATGACGATTGAAACATTGTTACTGGTGCCTGGAGTACAGCATCTCCTGGGTTGCCAAGAATCTATTGACTCCAGCCATAAAAACCTATGTCTTTAGGAAATTAAAAACTAGTGTCGCTACAACAGCTCATACTTTCTTGTTTTATTGGTAACAATTACTTAATATAATATTGCCATGTTGATCATCTCTTGAAATTCAGTCATCTCTTGAAAAACTCAAATAATTTAACTCATATGTACATAAAAGCTACTAATATTTTTAAAATAGTGTATGTAAAGTGATTAAAAATATTGAGGTGTAGACAGCATTATAATAGAAATGTCTAAGATTCATTATTGTAGCTGGTGGAGTGGTGGGGGGAGGGGGAATTGAACTTTGTCACAATATAACTGAAAATTACATGAACTGACTGCAATATTTTGAAACTAAAAAAATTGTAATTTTCTTAATTCCAGAAGTTTTGTAGAAAATTGTACCTATACCTTACTATTAAGTGAGCTATATTCAAGTAACAAATGTAAAGAAAAATATTTCAGAAAGTTTTAGAGTAAATGCGTACATATGTTTTTTTATTTTTCAGGATTTCAAAATTAAATGAAAGCTCCTCATGTCTTGAAAAAATTGTATACGATAAGAAAAGGAGAAAAACTTTTTAAAAACATTTTCCTTCCCGTAATTTCTTTTCACAATAGGCAGGCTATTTTTTTTATATTATTTATAGGCAGTTTTTATATCTGTATTACTTCGTTGTCTTATTTACTATTTCACAGCATTATCCTGTTTTCTTCTCTCTATCTTCCTGTAAATATTACTTTCTTCATCCATTGTTTGAGCAGCATACAAAGGGATGAAATGTTTTAAGTAGATGAAATTTAGATAAAAATGAGGCTTATTTTCCAGCCAATAATGTATGTACTAGCATATACTTTTCCCTAGTTTGATTTTTATTCACATATGTTGCAGCTACTACCTTTGCCCACAAGTTGGCCAGTGAGTCCAGATGAAGCAGAGGATGCAGATATGCGTCAAGCAACACCTTTACGTGGCACCACAGATTGGGCACCACCAAGGCCCCAAGTCATTTTCACACCACATCCGAGCCCTGTGTAAGTTGCTCTCATTTGGCTGGTGAAAGAGGCGGCTGCATGAAATAAATTTCTACTTAACTTAACAGTTGTGAATGAAAAGTGGTTTAAGTCAAAATATTTTTTCTTTTAACTTCATTAATTTTTAAATATTTGATATATCATAAATTTGAAAAATTGTTTTACCTTGTAAGTAAAGCAATTTCAACATGTGAAAATTAGTAATTTTATTCATTGCATATAAATGCATTCAATTTGAATAAGAACACCTTGAGAAATGAGAGCAGAGATACATAAAGTGAAGGTTTATGTATTTAATCTAAACAAACAGTAAAACACTAGGTGACATGAGGGTGGAGAATAAATTTGCGTTTTGGAATCTTTACTCCTCTTTTTTACTATACAACTTGGTTGAATTATGAAGAATGGAAGCAGCAAATGTTTTTCACAACATTAGATAACCAGAAATATTCATTCTTGTTTAATAGGAACTTTTTGTGTCAGCAAACAAGCTACAGATTTGATTTTATTATACTGCTGTTATAATAACTAAATCCAGCACTCTCCCCATGTCTAGCATCTATCTCTAACATGCATAGGTAGAGAGAAGCTCATAAGCATGTGCTGTCTAAAACAAGGGGGAGGGACAACGTTTCTGGGCTCCCTTATCTATCAGACTTTGTATTTACATACAATACTTTACTTCTACGACTATTTTCAGTGTAATTTTGAAATTTATTTTGTGGTGGTTGGTTGTAGTAGGAATGTAATCTGACATAGCATTTTTTTCGGAATAGATTTGTACGTTGTTTGACATTTTTAGCAGTTTTCGACCAGGCCACGGTTTCTGTTGGGGGGGATCAACTGGCCACCTTTAAAGGGAGGATTCGAAAGTCTCAAAGTATTTCCCCAGAATTTATTCATTACATTGCAGGTTTTAGTACAATTTCAATAATTTACAATTTTTTCATAGTTTTGGAAAAATTTAAGATTTTTTCTCATCATTTTATTCAACATTTTTTTATATAATACATTTAATATAATTTCATAAAAAGTATAAAATGACCCGTCAAATCAGGGTCAATTTATCAAGTCCATTATTTTTTAGGAACTGAAATTTACTCATTAACTCTGTATTAGCAAATTACAAATGTTCAGGAACAATTTCAAGTGCCAGAGTTTCAAACTTAACCTTCAAATAAATGAAAATATAAAGTCCAATTGAAATGTGTTATTATTTTGCAATTTTTGGGATATGTGTACTTTTTTTTTTTTCCCCCTGAAAAAAGGTAATGTGTCACCTTTTTTGGAGGTAATAACACTCAGAAATATGTTCCACAAAAGTAAAGGAATCCAAGTTGTGACCTTCTTACTGAGTTGCAAGGGTATTTAATAATTAAATTCATTCAAAGAACAACTTTCGTTTCCGTTTTTACGAAAACAAAATATTTTATTACACAAGGTTACCTTTAAAAATTTTCATGGGGGCCGTAGCCCCCATGGCCTCCCTGACCCCCTTCTGCATACATCTATGAAGAAGCTGCATTTCCTGATCAGAAGCAAAATAAGGGGCCATCTCAGCATTTGCTCAATGGATGAATGGAAACTGGACAAGAAATCTGATCCAGATTAGAGTCATTGCCACAAAACCTGAATTTCTATACTTATTATAGACAGTCTTTGAGAATCATACAATAATGGTGCCTAACGCATGATTCATTATTAAAATAAATGTTATCATCATTTTGGGTTGGTTAAATCTAATTGTATAGGCTGAGAATTTGCACTAAAATTGCCATACTAAGAATATTAACCTTCATACTGGAAACAGGAAGTTGCTTTCTGTTTTGCATTCTGTTTCATTTATTTGTAGGGGTAGGTTCAGTGTTATGTGGTAGATTGGAGGCAATATAAGTTGTATTCACGAGTTCATCAGCATTACCAGCTTTCAAGATTGATTACCACAGCTAATATCTTGTATAATTAGATGCAAGAAATCAATATTAGCTGCTCGAAAAAAAAAATAAGCAAAATACAGACACTTATTTGAATACTTTTTGGATTGCAGAGGAAGAAATTCATTTACCTTGAAATGCAGTCTGTGAAAGTCATCACTGCATTTAAGTTTAAAGAGTTTTTGTTGTACTTCATTTTTTAGAAGTGCTTGGTTTCATTGATTCCCTGGGTAAAGTTTTTGGGAGTCCAACATTTTCACTATAAATAACTATTTTGAGAATTTCTGCTTTCAAAACTTTCTACCTTACAACTGCTATTCATCTATTTAATACACCACTGATTGATATCTTAAAAATTGCTGTTGTGAGCATCACTACTTCACATGTTTTCCAGGAGAAGGGTACTGATGGCCAAGCAGAACTACCGCTGTGCTGGATGTGGAATGAAGGTTGCAGTGGAGTATGCGCATCGATTTCGTTACTGCGAGTACCTGGGTCGTTTCTTCTGCACGGGCTGCCACACCAATCAATTGGCTCTCATTCCAGGGCGAGTTCTTACAAGATGGGACTTTACAAGGTATGCAACCGTAGTATCGTTATTTTCATATTTTTGTTTCAGCTGCCCTGGTAGCTGAGGTAGACTCACCTCAGCAGTCTTAACTCAAAGGGTTGCAGGTATGGATGTTAACTTATGTGAAGTGGCATGGTGGGGGCTTGTCCAAACCACCATGTAGCTCGTAAGAAAATAACCTTTCCTTCCTGCCCCTTCCTTTGGTCTGGTAAGAAATACAGTAAAACTTCACTTATACGTTTTTCAGGGGACCGAAGAAAAAAATGTATAAGTGAGAAAAACACATAACTGAAATTGAATTTTATGAGCAAAAAAAAATCTCTATTTTTACTCTACTGTTTTATTAGAAAACTTACTACCAAAAAAGAAGATTTTAATATGTAGTTTAAATGATTACTTATGAAAAAGTCTGTTATCTTGGTCTGTTTAACATTATAAGCCCCCAAGGTATACACTTCCCCCTCCAAACGTGATAGCTGTCCCATCACCTCATCTGCGACACTGTGTTGCATAACAAACTTTTTAACAGTTTCTAATGCTGCAACGGCTTCACTGAAACCTACTACATTTATTTCACTATCATCCACTTCATCATCACTGTCTTCATCAATCTCTTCATTGATTTCACTCACAATGTCCTCAATGGACCTTAGTTCAGATGTAACCACATCTTTATCTACATCCACAAATTCTGTGAAGTCCGCTTGATTGATGGGTAAATCTCCCAAAGCTAACTCCATTTCTACATCATTTTCGGGCTGCCAAATCCAGCTTTCCGGAAACAGTTCCTGATGGTAGATTCTTCAACTTTCTGCCATGACGAGGAGATAAATTGCATAGCCTATGAGAAAAAAAAGGAGTGTTCCTGATTATAAAAACTAAAAATTCTACCTCACCGACCATAAAACTAAAAATTTTACCTGTAATACATTTATTTTAGTCGAACTCCTGTTTCCGTTGTCGATGTAGCGGATGGCCTGTTGCACCAACATTTTTCGGTAATGCAACTTTGTTTCTGAAATCTTCAAAGATTTTCGTGGTCATCCACGAATTTTTATTGTGTTCATATTTGGTGGGCAGTGTTTTAATGTGTTTGAAGCATCGCGGCTTCGCAAATTTCCCGATCGTGACCGATGGCAATTTTTCTGTCCCATCACTGTTAGCACATAAAAGCACAGTTACACGGTCTTCGCTCTTCTTACCCCCGTGACAATTTTCTCCCTTGAACGCCATCGTCTTTTCAGGCATTAGGGAATAGAAAAGCCCCGTCTCGTCGGCGTTAAAAATATCTTTGGGGGCATACTGCTCCACCAGTTCTTGAAGAGGTCCCGACTTCCATGCCGACACGACATCTGCATCAACATTTCCGCTTTCGCCGCACATACTTTTGCAACAGATTCCGTGTCGCAGCTTGAATTTATGAAGCCAGCCAGATGAAGCTTGGAAATTTTCTAAACCAAGCCGCAGTCCAATTTCAGTCGCTTTCTCGCACAATAAGGAGCCGCTTTTTGGTATACCTTCAGCACGATGCTGCTGAAACCACTGTAGCAATGCATCTTCCAAATTTTCATATTTTCCTCCTTGAATTCGCATTCTCTTGCTACTAGACACCCCAAACACACGTGCCTTGTCCTCGATTTCTTTCTCCTTAGAAATGATGGAATTCAGCGTGGATGCCGGTATTCCTAGTTCTTTAGCAATTTCTACTTTCTTTTTATTTCCACTCTCCCTAACAACTTTTAAAATTTTTATTTTCTCTGATATTGAAAGGGGTTGCCTTTTCCTACCACTCATTTTCGTGTAATATCGCGGACTCAAAACCAGAAAGAAGACGAACTACGACAGTACAACAAACGCGAGATGAAGGCGCGACCTGAGCGACACGAAGACTATTCGCAAATCCCAGCCAAGAACTGCAGATTGCAGAACAGAAAGGATGATACTGTTGAACTTGTGTGACTCAGTTTCACTACGGAAACGAAGGCCGTGACCTGCGTGGGCTACAACTGGCGACGAAGACCCACGGCTGCTTGCTTTGCTTTCAAGCTTCATGTTACTTGAGATAACGCGGATCAAAGCACGGGGATCTAATACGTGGGCGACAGGAAGCGCACGACAGCCACAGCTCCACCGTCTGGCGACACCCGCCGCGCCGCGCCTCGCGGAAAGGGATCGGTTTCATTAGCCGCTTGCGCCATCCGCTACCGAAAGGAACT
>BLKR01005711.1:0-74019 GCA_011170035.1 Teleogryllus occipitalis | reverse complement strand
GTTAGCGCTCCCCGCCTCCGCCCCCCGCCTCCGCCCCCCGCCCCCCGCCCCAGCCGCCTTCGATCGAGCGATGCCTCCGATCGGCGCGGCCAGCGCGGTCCCTTCTTCTTTCACGGGGTTCATCGCACGCGGACCGGGAGCAGTAACTCAGTGCATCAACTGATGTCACTGCAGCGCCTCTGACCGGGAGGTCCTAGGTTACACTCCCCACGGCGGCAGGGTTTTCGACACTAGCTTTTCCACTAGGTCGAATTCAGTCGCTGTCTGGAGGAGAATTCTGGCTGCCGAAGTAGTTTTCCGTGGTTTCTCCGATCAACACCAGGCGAATGCCGGTGCAGTACCCTACCAAACGGGCCACGGATCGCGCGCGATCTTTCCTTCCTCTTCCTTGTCCTATCCTCTCCCCTTACACACACACTTACACTAACATGCACTACACAACCACATATTCCGGAAGACCGGTCGGGAGCTTAGAGCTTGTTCCGGCTGTTCTTGTGCCTCGCTGGTGGGAAAGTCCTGGTTAGGGGGAAACCCCACTAGCCGACGGTAGGTCGGCGCCGAATCTCGCCATCCGGCGGGGGAAGATCACCGCCATCTCCCTAGAAAAACATGCACTACATTGACGGGACTAATGATCAAAGCAGTTGGCGCGCCCGGAAACACGAAAAAATCAATCAATCAATTCTTTCACGGGGTTCATCGCACGCGGCGGATCTCGGTTGCTCTCCGGTGTACCTGTTTCTCTTTCCATGGATTCATCGTCATTTACACCCTCGTCACCAATAGTATTTAATCGACTCATCACGGTTACTGGTGATTATTTAACGGGGAATCACCACAAACACGTTAATGTACGGCTACTGCAACTGCTTATTTCAGACATTAGTGTATATGTCGGGAGACATTACTGTACATCTAAATTACTACAGTGCGCCAGGAAAGTCTCTGCGCTGTGACTGTGACTGACGCTTGTTGTATGCAACAGACATGCGGCTTGAAAACGTAAATTGTGTACTTACCACACTAGCTACTGCAACTGATCATAACAGACATAGCTTTTACTTTGCTAACATTTAATTTTTCAGTTAAAATAGCTAATGCAGAAAAAAATTTACTCTTAAAATTTATAAATCGGTTTTAAAAGTTTTCATAATTGGGTTTAGGTCGTCTAAACCCACTTATCAGCACAATTCATTGTTTCTTTCAATTAAACATTGTATGTTTGATTTGTCAAATTCCGGAAGGGTTTTTAGATTGTCATCGATTCTACATAATGCAGAGTCTAACAATTCTTATTTTAACAAAACCAGTTTCTTAAGAGGTATTGATAACGAATGAAATGAATAAAATACATATTATTATATTATTACGAGCACTGTTTTTTAGATTACTTGAGAAAACTTGAAGGTGGACCCAAAAACTACACATTTCCACTACACAATATAACTTCACACATGAATGCAGTTGTAATTACGAAACGCAGCGGATTCGCATGGGCTCGTCCGAGTTGCTCTCTGGATCACCTCTTTCACTTTTCACAGATTCATCGTCATTTAGACCATCGTCACCAATAGTATTTAATCGGCTCATCACAATTACTGGTGATTATTTAACGGCCATTCACTACAAACACGTTAATGTAAGGCTACTACAACTCATTATCGTATAATAGGTTATCAAATAATGAATATGAAGTGTATTTTGGATGCGGAGACCATATTGAGAGTTTATGAACAATACATTTATAAAGAAATAATTCATCTCTTTCCACTGAAGAATTACAATAAAACACTTTTATAGATTACAAGATAGGAAATATGCACGTGAATTCTACCCAAGAAACTATTTTTATGATCTATTTGTTTTGACAACCAATGGTTTTAAGTGCTAAGATCAAGTGGGTGAAAATGAAAAGTTGATTGAATCGGATTAATAGAAACGTATTACATGGTTAGCAAGTGAGTCGGGAGACATTAGTGTATATCTAAATTACTACAGAGTGCCAGGTAAGTCTCTCCACAGTGGCACCTTGCTGTACGCAACACACATTATGTTGTAGTACGAGCTGCAGCTTGAAAACGTAAATTGTGTAATTACCCCAATAATAATAGGTTCAAGAAGTGTTGTTCTCTTCAGTTATTTCCCAGTGATCTGATTGCTACCGTAAATATAGTTTTTAATACGAGGTCCTGTATCGGATCATTGTGGTGAGACTTTCCTAGCGCACTGTATAAAGATCCACAGATCATTCGACTTAGTAGTAATTAATAATGAATGAACGTCACCCACTAGCTATTAAAACATTGGGGTACCGACTCGCAGAAAAGCAGCAGAAGTAGATATGTAGAAAAGCAGCAAAATGTAGATACGGAATTTAAAAGATGCCATAAATTTGTAAGACCTCAAGAAGTGATGTTGTTCACAGAAAGTTGATAATATGAAATTCGGTGAATTCGAAAACGGATCTCTGACTTTTTTTAATGAGTAACATCTCTCAAAACGTCATTGTTAGTTAAAAAATACATACATACATGGTCTCTTTTTACTACTACAAACTTCATTAAAATAGCTCATAATACACTTATATATCAAATAAAACACTTTATTCTTGGCCACGTACCATACTATGTCCAACGATATTCTTGGGTTCAGAACAAAACCATTCTTCTGCAAAATGCCATTTTTTTTTATTCGTCACTTTTCTTTTTCATCAACTATATGCATTCCATCACCATTGGGATTGAAAAATGATTATATAGAATTGAAATAAGGTTTGTGAGAGCGGGGGAAGGATAAAGATTGACAGATAAGAAAAATAACCGAGAAGTCTAACCTCAATTAAACGCCCAATATTATAAGAAAATATTCACAAAAACCAAAACTCCTGGTAACTAAAAAAATCAACACGACAATATTTAAAGATGAATCAGCATACTTATGTGTAAATAGTTGTTGAAAACATAGAGGTGTTCGTGGCGCGGTAGCTAGCACATAGGTCTTCTACCGCTATGCCCCAAGTTCGATTCTCGACCGATTCACGCGAAATTTGTAGTGGACAAAGCTCTTGAGGTTCTCCCGTTTACCAGCCTCATTTCGTACCACTACTTCATCATAATTCACCTCACACTCGTTGCTATTATCTACTCATTAGATCATCTAACTCAGGAGTGTTTTTTTGTTGTTATTTTTGTTATTTAAGGTCGCATCAACAGCTAGGTCATTAGCAACCACTATTAGATAGAACTCTAGGGGAAACTGTAGGAAGAACACGTATGGATAACACAGACCCACAAACATCCATGCCCGAGGCGGGATTCGAACCCGGGACCCTTCGGTCCGAGATCACTACGACACTACTGCCTTAGCGATCTCGGCCACCGGGCCAGCTAACTCAGGAGTTGAAGGGTCCCTAAATCAAAATATTTAAATAACCAATCACAAGCGAATCTGGATGGTCCCGGTGGCTAAGAGCGTGTATCAACTCAGTGTGTCAATCCGAAGGGTCGCGAGTTCGAGCCCCGCCTCGGGCATGGTTATTTGTTCATTGTGTATGTGTCGTTGAGAGCCTTGCGTTTTGCTGACCCCGGATCAGAGGAGGCGGAAAGTATAATGGTGTGCAAGTGTATGGATGAAAACGTGTCCCATCTGGGCTTAAAGGGCAACAGGCTGTCGGCTGGATAAAATCCCTAGGAACAACAACAAGCAATCACAGTACATTTTAGATAACCAATAAAATTTCTACATAGATATTCTCCGAGGCGATATTATACGCGCATGTTTTCTTGAGCCCCGTAGTACCTACCCCCCTCTCCTTTACACCATTAGTTGAATTAAGAATAAATTATAGCACCGAATGTGTTGACGAAATCTGATAACCAGAAATGTTAGCTCCCGTGTAACAGATTTTCGTACTATTTTGCATCGATATAAGCTACATACTCGTATTTGATATGCTTTTACGATCACCGAAATAATCAAACCCCCGCGTCTCTCGCATCTAGGAAAATAATGATTCAAGAAAACGAGCGCAGATAATAGATATCTCCCATCGACACCTCCAGTCCTGGAGCCAGATTTCTGGACTCGCAGCCTCGCTTTTCTTCTGCTTCGCCCAGCTGCCCCACCGGCAGCATCCCAGGCGGCCGAGCGCGCTCTAGTTTATTCAGGGCCTCCTATGAATTATTCGGATCCTTCTATGCGCGGACGCAGCATCGAACAATGACGGCTGGAAAATTAAAAACAAATAAAATTTCATAATCCTGGCATTACTCTGGGGAATCACGCGTTAATATTCACGACAGCTGAATTCACAGAAGGTTGAGCCGCGCGCTGTTTGATGTGTTTGGGCAGCGGAGTTGCTTCGGCCCTGGACGGGCAGCGGCTCAGCTCAGTAGCCGGCACCGCCGGAAAAAGTTTTAAAGCTGACAGGAAATTCGGCGGTTGCCCTCATCAAACAATCATTGCCCTGGCTGTAAACACCAATATGAAGCGTACACTGAAGACTTCGTTACCCGAAACATTCCAAAATACTCCGCTTTTACTGTTATTCTCCCATAGGAAATAAAGGAAATATTTTATTTGTAGCATCAAATTGTCGTTCATTGTTTTTCGCATAACTTCAACAACTGCTAACGATCGTATAAAAAAGTCAGCGAAAAAGGAACGATACATGGTGTCGCCATATCTGAGAAGCATTGTGCAAGGAGTTCCGAGGATAATATTGCATTAAAGAGGCTCTCTAGAATTACGACTTCTGCGCGATTTATTTTAGTATAATGGCGAGGGCGTCGCCAGAAATGGGGATTTATCGCCAGTAAATACGCGCGCGGGCCATAGAACCACAGCGAAGGGTGGCGCTCCAGCTGAACGCCCTGCCAGTTGGGCGCTGAACGCCGCTGCCTCATCAATCCTTGTTATGACGTACATGTGAACAAAACAATTGAAGTACCAAAAAAGAAGTAACTGCTTACATAAATGCGTGGAATGAGTCTTATAGCACCATAATGAAGTCTTAAGAACTTAGTAAAAACACGATTATACGAGAAAAAGGGTATAGCCGAATAATATACTAAGTGCTTATCTGTTTCTGTTTCTATGACTTGTAACTGTGATAATTTTTACATTTAAAATTCATGCTAATATTATGACGCACACTGATGCCTGAAGGTTATTTGGCTGAAGTCGGATGCGAAAGAGGCATTCCATCACTTTCCACCAAGGATATTCTGATTGAGTTTGATACATAATCGATGTAATACCTATAAGATTTCGAGTTCATATATCGTTTTTAAATATTGGTTAAAACGTGTTTTCGAATCACTGTGAGGCGCGAATTTCTAATTTTTAAACTGAAAAAATTGGTTTTAATTTTTTTTCACTACTGTCCACATTGTTTTAAAATCTGAAAAAATATATGTTATAGAATATTGTAAGACCCATTTTAGGGGGGAAGAATTAAGACTACTCCAACGATATCATGTCGAAAATAAATTTCAAAAATTTATTTTTTTCTATATGAATTTGGCGTCAGATTTGGCTGACAAAAATACCTTCAAATTGGAGTGTTTCCCCGTCTCTCCAATTTTTTTCAACCTGATACACGCAATACAAACTGAGAAAAAATAAAACATGAAAAACACGTTTCTAGTTGTATCTCCGCAACAAATTACCCTAGAAGACTGATTTTTTATGACTCTACGTCATTTTATATCCTCTTCCATATGAGCATCGCGATTATCGATTTGGTTTGGGGCGCTTTTCACCGCCTTATTCGGCTATAGCCTTAAATAATTAGTTGGATGTTTACTGTGTGTCCTTGTTCGTTATTTCAGTATTGTTTGCCGCAACAGTGCAAATTTTGAGGTTAGAGGCTGGATGGCAATATTACGTTTGTGCAATTATCAGATTTACGATCGACATAGTCAATGGAGAAGTCTCAGTACTGACTAAATAAAACTTGTTTTCTCCAAGCCATTGTGCACAATCTAATCTGGGAGCGTTAAAAATGAAAATTTAAATTCATAATAAACGTCAAATTAATCAGTTCATAGGAGCTGGGAAGGGAAAAGTTGTCTTACTCGGTTATCTACGATAGAACGAATTACTGAGCTTCAGTTTCCTATTTGTGAAAGGCGCCTTCAAAAAATGTTAGAAGTGAATTGTAACAAGCATCCGAAAATTGTTGTCATCGTGGCATGAGGGTTATTTCAAATTTGGTATTGTCGTCGTTACACACGAAGATCGTTACAATGTTTAGTTTATTGAATTTTTAAATCTTACAACTATTGTGACAATTTTTATCACTTTCATAGATCTCCATTAGAATATCACCTCCATACGCCTAACAATTAACATTTTCAGCACTTATATACGGAAACTAGAACTTACCTTCATTATGTAGTGATTGCAACGTGTTACATTAGGATTTGTGAAAGACAAAATATACAAGCAGAGAAGTCTTTGCCAAATAAAACAACTGGACAGTGCAAAGAAAAAAAAACACAACGGGCGACATAAATCAACATGGCTACCATCTCACGTATTGAGAATGACACCAAGAATGTATACTTATAAGTTTCAATGAACAAGAAATCGAACTAAAATAATATTCACACGCATAATTATTCGTACGGAAGTATCCTTGGAGTTCACATTTCCAAATGCCCGTCAACATTTCTTTCATCTGCCAAAGACACACTTTCTACACTTTTTTCCCTTTGGGCTTTAATCCTGCCTAATGTCATTTACCTTTTACATCCCGATAAAACGCATATTCGACCATACACTAAACACCAACACACTTGCGGGTTCCTCTGATCTGGGGTCAGCACGGCCGCGTCAACACATACATGAGAGACAGGGACAAACAACCATCCCCAATGCGGGACTCGACCACGCGACCCTTCGGACCGAAGGCTGAGTCGGTACACGCTCTGAGCCACCTCGGCCATCCAGTACGTCACTTTTTTTTGGTTATTTAAGTTCGCATCAACAGCTCAGGTCATTAACGACCACTACTGGTGTTATGGTATGGTAACTATGAAGATGAAACGAAATTCTGATGATAAGGGGTGAAAGCACGAACACAAATACAACCATGCCCGAGGCGGGACTGGAACCCGCGACCCTTCGGTCCGAGATCACTACGACACTACTGCCTCAGCGATCTCGGTCACCGGGCCGACAGTACTTCACTTTCTATACTAGTTACGCTTATAACAACACCGAATGGCATTCCTGACAAGCCCCGCTTTTTGCTGCGAGCGAGGGCGCTGGAGGTTCGGCAAAGCGGTCGCTGGGAGCGAGGGCGCGCCCTCCCTTGTCCCATTGTCTGCGCCGCGTCGCGCCGTGGCCTAATGGCGCGGCTGCCGATATCGCTTCGCCGCGAGCGCGACGCGACGCCCACCGCGACGGGACCTCACGTCGGCGCGCGCGGGGACGCGCTCCAGCAGCCGAGACGGCCACACCACCGATACTACTTAACACGACTCGTGTCAGCGCTGCGATTGATTGATAAGTTTGATTGATTGATTTTTTTCGTGTTTCCGGGCGCGTCAACTGCTTTCGTTTTTTAGTCCCGTTAGTGTAGTGGATGTTTTCTCTCGGGAGATGGCGGTGATCTACCCCCGCTGGGTGGTGAGATCTGGCGCCGACCTACCGTCGGCTAGTGGGGTTTCCCCCTAACCAGGACTCTCCCACCAGCGGGGCACCGCCCCAGCCGGGACAAGCTCTAAGCTTCCGACCGGTCTCCCGGTATATGTGGTAGTGTAGTGCATGTTAGGGTAAGTGTGTGTGTAAGGGGTGAGGATAGGACGAGGAAGAGGAAGGAAAGATCGCTCGCGATCCCTAGCCCATTCGTTAAGGTACTGCTCCAGAATTCGCCTCGTGTTGATCGGAGTAACCACGGAAAACTACCGATCAGAGCAGCTGGCCGCTAGAATTCTCCTCCAGACAGCGACTGAATTCGACCTAGCTGAAAATCTCGTGTCGAAAATCCTGCCGCCGTCAGGACTCGAATCTAGGACTTCCCGGTCAGAGGTGCTGCCGTGACATCAGTTGATGCACTGAGCTATCGCTCCCGGTTGATTGATTGATAAATGTTTCCGGTCGAGTCATCAGCTAAAATCATTAATCCCGTAAATGTAGGGCACGATTGTATCGCGGGAGGTGGCGGAGAACTTCCCCAGCTGAGTGGCGAGATCCGGCGCCGACCTACACGGCGACTAGCTGCCGTTTTCTCCAACAAGGTATCTCCCGCTAACTGTGACAAGCTCTAAGCTCCCGACTGTTCTTACGAATGTGTAGTAGTGTAGGTAGAACAACGAAAGGGGAAGAAAAGAGCGTCTGCGGTCCGTTGCCCATTTGGTAGGGTACTGCTCCGGCATTCTTCTGGTGTTGATCGGAGAAACCACGGAAAAATACCGAACAGAGCAGCCGGCTGCTAGAATTCTCCTTCAGACAGCAACTGAACTCGATTTAACTGTCTAGCTAAGCAAGACTCATGCCAGCACTGTGATGTGGCGTCCCAAGAGAGCGCATATTTCAGTTATTCTGTGCCATTTTAACGCGTCTCAAGCTATATGATAATTTCGTCAGCACTCTTAGCATAATCATTAATTCACATTACTTTTTCATGACGGGGCGATGGCAAGAGGAATAATCTTCCATTGTATACTACGGCCGTGATGACAAGCTACAGAACGTAAACATTTTTTTTCTGGACATATGTTATATGAAGCACTGGGCCACGTATTCTAGAACTTTTAAATGGAAAGCAGTGTAAATTTTAAATAAGTTGCCTGGATGCCTTTGAGTATCGCCTAGGATGTTATTTTTTATGAACTTACTTCTTATAGTTACAATTTCTTTTTCTTACACCTTTTACTCTTGCATTTCCATGACTGAAATATTTAGGACAAAGAAAGGGATTTTGTAATTTTTACACTAATAACTAATGACTTATTGTAGTTCGATTACAATAAATATAATTAATTCCATTAATGTAATTAATATATAGTTAACAATGTGTAATTCACAACAAGGTCACTTGGCGAAGACAGTTTGTATGAAGTTCCATAACGAGCAGCACGAGTTACTCAATCAGAAAGCTCCTGACAATGGAACTAAAACACGGCTATCAGCATTGTTACATGCATGTAAAGATGACAGTAATGACAATGCTCTCGAAAATATTTTTTGGAAATATTTTGTTACGCATTCATGCAAACTGTTGTAATATCATCCGAAAATAGCCCTCAAGTACGCTCATAGATACCCCAAAACGAAAAAACAGGGGCACTTAATCACTAAAAGAATTAATTCGACACGGCACAAAAACAATAGCTGTCCTTCCTGCATTGTCCCCATATTAACGGCCCCTCTCGCTACAAGAATGGCGGACAAGTAATAAATCGCATATATACGAGTAAAGCTAACGGGATTTGCGAACTTCTATGTTCATGTTCTGCAGGTCGGCTTTTCTTTTGACACAAATTTAATTGCGCCTGAAATACCAGATGAAGTAGGAAAAAATACTATTTAAAAGAAGATGTAAATAAAATTGAGTAAGTACGTCATTGAAAAATTCGTATTCTAAATATGTCAGCCTTCAAGAGACTTTTCGAGAGAACATGTATATATTTTTTTAAAGGTTGTGCTAAATGAGAATATATATTCACTTCCCTTTTAACAAAGCTAAAATGTTCGAATGTAGATATGATATAATTCATTTCTCAATAAAAATCTGTGGATTCATTTTATTTTTCTGATCACTGATGGGTTCAAACGTTCATGGAAATTTTAGTTTGCCAGTCAGATATTTCAGATCAAGTGTAAGATATTGATATAAATGTTATTTTTTTTCAATAGTGCAGCAACTTAATACTGTGACATACCAATATGTCACTGAATATTGTACAATATTTATTATAAATGGCGTCAATTAAAGGGGATAAATTATGTGAACATGCTAGCATAGCAACGGTAAGCGAGCCGTCGTCAAGGTCAACATATTCATGTAGTGACAATCGCGGAGACGGCTAGTTAATTCTATATAGAATTCTGGGATTGGCCGAAAAAGCAGTGACAGTCGTGAAGACGGCTAGTTCGTTTTGCAAGAAATTTAGAGATTGGCTAGGTACGAAAGTACATCAAATGTTATCTGCAAATAAACAATCGAAATTAAGAACGGAGCTTTGCAGGGCTGAAAGAATACGAGAGACATTCATTCTGACTGATGCCGTGCTCATGAACGGATCGTGCTCCAATTAATGTTAGGAGTTTTTTTTTCTTTGGGGACTTGTAAGCATCTACTAGGGAATGGATATTGAGAGAACATCAAAATTGGAACTCTAAGTGTGACAGTGGAGCTTAAAATATTTCATGTGACAGTGGAGCTTAAAATATTTCATGTGAACGAGTTAGAGACATTGAGGGCTTGGGCGAAGTTGTCAGTGATTGGACTGGAATGTTAGCAGCAAATAATTTGTTGATCTGATGAACGGTGATTGAAGTGAGCTTCCGAGAAAAGAAGAGAGAAGATGGTGTCTGGACCTGAGGACGGCGGCGTCGGAGATGGATAAAGATGGCCGAAAAAGCGCGCGAAGACATAAGGTTGGAACGGTCATGACAAACATTTAATTTTTATTTTGGGTAAAGTTATACAATATAAATAATTGTTTTAAATTGTTTAATAAATTTCCATGTTTTTGTAAAATGAATATATGATTTTTCATTGAGCGAATTCTAGCAATAAAGTAGCAAGATAGAAAGACATTTGCTTTTCAGATTCCTCGACCGAGTTTGTTTGAGTATATAAATTGCAGTTTATTTCAAAATGGCGCACCAACTGGGGCCGATTTTCTTTTAAATCATTAAGATAATTTCAATACTGACTCATGTGCACACACATTTTCGTTTACATTTATTTCAGAATTTATTGTACGAGGTGACAGCAATGAAACAGTCACGTTCAAATTCATACAATATTTCATGGTAGAGTCGAACTTGGATAATTCGAACTCTTTTAATTTGAAATCTTTTTTAATTAAAATTATGTCCTCGATCACGAGCATTTTATATTTAAACCAGGCACGTCAAACCTCGCCTGCAGGCGCTACTTGCCCGCCAGGGAAAACCGGCGCTCCTACGAGCACGGGCAACTTCCCCCGACTTCGCACTCATTTCCCCTTAATATTTAGAGAGGGGTGTACAAGCAGAGCTGAAGTGGCGCATGGCGATGAATAACGGATTCATACGAAAATATGTTTGCTAACAAATAACCTTAATAAAAATAAAACATATTCTTAATATATTTTAATAAATATATTCTTCACGACTTATTATTTGATGTTTATTTTCTTACTAAATTCTCCCTTACACATTTTTGTGGTAAGAATATGTGTGAATGGCGAATTATTTCCTTGTTTTCGTTTCGTGTTGTGATATTAAATCATTCAGTTATTTATTGTATTTAACAATACTGTGAAATAAATTAACAAGTCTCTATAAGTTAACAATCATTGCTTACTGACCGACAGCGCTTTTAACTTTATTTATCTGTTAAATCTTCTTACATCAAGGTAGAAAGTTAATGCACTTTTATATCATTCTTAAATAAACAGGATTACAAAATCAACATACTTTTGATTTAATTTTTACTATCAACTTATAATTTGAAACGTCTCATGTACTATTATTTCATTTTAATGGAACATATATTTGCCTTAAAGAGAACATATGAATTAATAAGTCTAAATGTGTAACAGAAACTGTCAAGTAACTTCTCCCAAAGACTGTCATGGACCAGGTATTCAGTGGTGTACCCATGCGGTAGCATTTGTACAACCCTTACTTTTAAATCTCGCGCCAATTTCTCTGCATGCAGTGTCTGCGAGCTTCTTACCTTGCCCGCGACCTAGACATGCACGATCTAAACAATGTTTAATTAAATGATTTTTTCGTGTTTCCGGGCGCGTCAACTGCTGTGGTCATTAGTCCCGTAAGTGCAGTGCATGTCTTTTTCTGCGGAGATGGCGGTGTTCTTCCCCCGCTGAATGGCGAGATACGGCGCCGACCTTCCCTCAGCTAGTGGGGTTTCCCCCTAACCAAGACTCTCCCACCAGCCGGGCACCACCTCAGCCGGGACAAGCTCTAAGCTCCCGACCGGCCTCCCGGAATATGTGGTAGTGTAGTGCATGTTAGTGCAAGTGTGTGTGTAAGGGGAGAGGATAGGACAAGGAAGAGGAAGGACAGATCGCGCCCGGTCCGTGGCCCGTTTGATAGGGTACTGCTCCGCCATTCGCCTGGTGTTGATCGGAGAAACCACGGAAAACTGCCGATCAGAGTAGCCGGCCGCTAGAATTCTCCTCCAGACAGCGACTGAATTCGACCTAGCTGAAAAGCTAGTGTCGAAAATCCTGCCGCCGTCAGGGCTCGA
The DNA here is from genome assembly GCA_011170035.1 of Teleogryllus occipitalis. Classification (NCBI taxonomy): domain Eukaryota; kingdom Metazoa; phylum Arthropoda; class Insecta; order Orthoptera; family Gryllidae; genus Teleogryllus; species Teleogryllus occipitalis. Next base: position 61,583 of record BLKR01005711.1, on the reverse strand, counting down.
ACCTAGAACCTCCCGGTCAGAGGCGCTGCAGTGGCATCAGTTGATGCACTGAGCTACTGCTCCCGGTCTAAACAATGTTGAAATATTGTGGGCAACATTTTCTTCATCTTAACATTCTTAAACATTTTATGATACGTACGGAATATTTGCTGAGTTCTGGGAGAGTTGGGGCAAGTGCCCCTGTCATTTCCTTGCATCCGTTCCTGTCCTGAACAAATTATCACCCGCAATTAACTAATAGCTTTTCGCGATATCGCATTAGTAGCTGTCGTGGAGAGGAGAATTTTACGAATATGAACCGGGCTGGTGAAGATTTTTGTCAAGAGGTGGAGAATGCTTTTGCAGCAGCACCAGGCGCCGTAGGCCGCCACGCTTCACGCAGAAGGGCGCTCTCCGCGCCCAACCTCCGCCCTCAGGGCAGGGACCTGGAGGGCACGCGCCCTCTAAGAGGGGCGAAGGGCTTTGTGGCGGAGGAGGGCGGAGCAGGCCGGGGCAGGGTGAGGCGGAGCGCCCTTGACGGACGCCCTGCGCGAATTCAATTCCAAGTTGCGCCGTCGGGCGCTGGCGTCGTTTTTCGCCCCGCCCCCATCCCCGACCCCTTTCTCTCAGCCGCCGCCGGAGCCGGCAAATGGACTTCATTTAAAATTAAATGGCGATCCTGGCGCGGTGGGGGGAGGCGGCGCTTGAAAGAAGGCGCGAGGCGCGGCTGGAGTGGGCTCATGGGCCGAGAGGAGCGGCTGCCGGCGCGAGCAGCGGCGCCAAAAGCTGACTGTGGCTTCAGCCGCGGAGGGCGACAAATCGAAACTACGGCGGCTGTGGCGGTGGAGGCGGTGGCGTTGGACGCAAAGTAAGAATCGGCGACAACGGTGGGTGGCGGTGTAATGTGTGTTTGAGAGATGGTGGAGGAACAGAGGTGGGCGGTGGCGGTGGCGTTGGAACATGACAAAGTGGCGGGGTGGGCGGTGGCGGCTGAGGCAATTGGAGCAACGGAGGCTGTGGTGGTGGCGTTCGTCGCGAACTAAGAATCGGCGACGAGGGCGGGAGGTGGTATAGTGTGTGTTTAAGAGATGGTGGAGGTCACAAGGGAGGAGGGACGGAGGTGGACGTTGGCGGTGGCCATGGAAGGAGATAAAGTAGCGGAGGCGGTAGTCAGTAGGGTGGGCGGAGGCGGGAGTGGAGTACACGGTTTTAGCGCTTTCTCCTTGCAAGGAAATGCGAGCCGTGTGGTGAACAGTACTTACTGAAAGAGAGAGAGAGAGGGGGAGGAAATTCTCAAAAAGTTAAATGGTGTTTCACAGAAAGGCTTTTAAGTCGTTTCTTCAGTTGTTTTAATGGAAGGCTACCGGAGAAAACAAAACTATTAATGATAAAATTATATTGAATAGGATTTGGTTATTGATAGGTTCTAAGGGTGCATTTCAATAACAATGAACTGGAGGTACAAAAAACACCTCGAAAACTGCAGTGTGTTTCAGAATAAAAGTATCAAATTTCTACGGCCTTCGAATAATTTTACTGATGAACATCTTGTGGGATATCTCGTATAAAAAAACAAAAATGTGGCGATTTTGATATTAATATTGATAAGCAACAGATGCTACACTGATGTTTGGCAGATATACGGGCTACTATTCCATAATTGACGGGGGAATTATTTCACAATCTGCTTTTCCATACCATGCATGTATAAAAAATTCATGGCTGTCAAATTGCAAACTCTTTGCAGACAATGCCGAACAATAAAGACTAAAAACTCATGGCCAGTGCCTACAGGGATCGTCCCCCGAGAGTTTACGTAAATATCAACGACCAAGCATTAAGAGTCACCTACCAAACCTAAACAAACCAAAACTCAACCTACAGGTACCAAACAACCACCTACTAAATCTAACAATAGAAATCATTTAATTGTACTTCTACAGTTGTTTTAGTAGATTTTAATTTTGCCTTTTTTGCTTATTTTAGCTTCTGGTGCATATTTTTGGTATTTTGCCTTATTATTGTCTTTTGTCATTTGTCGTTACTATTTTGCTTTCTTTTTCTCCCGGCACTGACCTCGATCAAGCCAAAAACACCAGCAAGCCTAGACAACACGAAGACACTGTCGTGTTTTTCTCTCTCTGTGAGAGCAGTGTCCTCAGGACCTGGCAGGGTTACACATTTAAATGAGAAATAAAATGATAACTGTGACGATTTTTTTTCTTTCGTGCTGGCAGGGTTTGTTCGCTCACCGATCCCAATCTACTATTGAGTGTCGCCTCCAATCTCTCTTGAGGACAGAGTTCTCAGTATTTGATATTCCCGTCTCTCCTCAGTGTTAGGGATTATATAAGTTCCAACCATAAAATATAATTCCATTTTCATTGATGTCATTTCAAAATTCAAAAGGGAGTGTACAATAGTATTGCAAAGAGACAGAGTCGCGAATAAAATATTCGTAATCGTCACACTTGTGTGGTCATGTGGAATCAAGATTACAATGAAAAGATAGATCTGGAAGTGTTAATATTTAGTTAGAACTATAGAATCGTAAGATATGGAACGATAGATATGGAAGTGTCAATATTTAGTTGGGAGTGCTAATAGTCAAAATACAAATGTGAATTATTGGATTTTTTATTTTCTTATAATAATTCATGTTAAATTTGTTGCGTCTACATTGTTTACATGTCTTATCGCACCTCTGTTATAGCCAGAATGCTTTATGCTTTCCTAATTTAGGAAAAATAAATATCTGAACTAAAATGTGTGTATAATATAAACGTAGACCGAAAATTGTACAAGAAAGAAGTAGCTACTTGTCAGTCCGGGAGACACCGTGTCCTAGGCCTGACAAGGACCATGACAGCCAAGCAGCTACTAACTCCGACCACGGAAGCCTACGCTCTCCTATACATGAAAGAGTACCAACCTAAGCGGAATGGAGCAGGCAAGGAGGGAAGCATCTGTTGGTGACTATTGTCACTGTCACTGTCACTGTCCGTGTTCCGGCGTATAGTTCGCGTTTCTGACAAACACCAATCCTGAATGAGTTGCCCACCCACCAGGGTTGCAATACAGGCATTGTCGCATGTGTAAAACTTGTCATATGAAGTTCCCTTCTTCACACGCTCATTGGAAAAATGTAATCAACTTCGACTCCCTCCACGCGCCTGAAGTTTGCAACATTTATCTTCAACCACCCTGAATTATGAAGTAAGTAAACCCGGGCTGAAGACGATCCTCGAGGACGAAAGCGCGCGTGGGCGAGGCGAGGAGAGGGCGCACCTGGCGCCTCCGCGCTAATTGCGCCGGCGCTGCTCCTCCGCGAGCGGCGCACAATGGCGCACAACGGGCGCACTTTGAAGCGCAGCTGCCGCCTTCGCCGCCGCCGCCCGCGGGCGCGTGCCCAGCGGCCCATGCCGCGCACGCCCGCCTCGCTCGCCGCGCGCTGTTTGTTTTTCATTAGCAGATGTCCCGCAAGGGCCGGGCCGGGCCGGGCTGGGCGTGCCGGGGCGGGGCGGGGCGGGGCGGGGCGGGGCGGGGCGGGGCGGGGCGGGGCGGGGCGGGGCGGGGCGGGGCGGGGCGGGGCGGGCGAGCTCTCAGCCCTGAGCTCCGCCTGAGGACGCGCGCGTAATGACGCTCCGGACGAGCACCGTCGCGCCGCCGACGTCGGGTGCCGGAGGGGGAAGGGGGCGGGGCGCTGGACGCGGCAGAGCGAGGGCCGAGAGGAACAGGGCGGCTGTGCCCTTAGAGGCGCAGTGGCAACAACTGTATTTGTGACACTGGACAGAGTGAAGACGGCGGCGGCGGACAAGGCGGAGGAAACGATGGTGATTGTGAAGAGAGGGGAGAGGGGGTTTTCATACTAGGACGAGGAGGAGAAGGAAGAGGAGGAAATCGAGGACGAGGATAAGGAAGAGGTGTGTGGCAGACTAGACGATTGACTGATTCCTGGCACGTTAACTGCTAAGGTCATTAATCCCCTAAGGATAGGGCACTTATGGGACTTCGCCGACCTACACCGACCTACCTTCGACCAACGGGGTTTCTCCAAATCAAGTGTCTCGCACCCGCGTGGCTCGCCTCAGCCGGGACAAGCTCAAAGCTCCTAATCGGCCTCCCGGCATGCGTGAAAGTGTAGTGCGCGGAAGTGTGAGCGTGTGTAAGGGGGCGAGGATAGGACAAGAGGAAGGAAAGATCGCGCTCGGTCCACGACCCGTTTGTTAGGATACTGCTCTGGCATGCGCCTGGTATTGATTCGAGAAAGAATGGAACCCACTAATTAGAACAGCCGGCCGCGAGAATTCTCCAGACAGCGGCCAAATTCGACCTAGCTGACAAGCTAGCGTCAAAAATTCTGCCATCGCCGGGACAAGAATCTAGAACTTCCCGGTCGGAGAGACTGCAGTGACATCAGTTGATGCCCTGAGCCACCTCTCCTGCCTGGTTAGACAAGAAGATAGGAGAAAAGGTAGAGCTGATGGTGGATGTTATTCCTCGCAGACTCATGACGATTAGGTTCGTAGCTATGTATACCGCACACTGGGTCAGGCTATAATCTAATCCTAATTAGAGGTGAGTTCAATCCTATACGTTCAAGACATCACCAGCAATCGTTGGGAATGTTAAAGTGCCAGTTCTGCAATTCCTTCTAGAGACGAAGGAATTGAGAGTTTTCCCCGCAAATACGCCACCTTAGCCTCCGAGGCACGCCTTGCTAGGCAACACGATTTATGGAGATGGAGAGAAATTTGCTGATCATCAAACCTCGTCTACTTTTATTTAGTTAATCTTTACGCAGTGAAATATTGGCCTCCCGGTCATTTTTTGTCTCTGCCTCTAAAATCTGTCTGGAGAAAACTAGATTCCATCACGCAAGTAATCAATGTGATTCCCTCATCTCCTTGGAATTCTCGCTTGAGCAATATTTTTTCACGTACACCGTGCATAAAGTGAATTGAATTGATGCCTTATGGCAAGACTCAGGCCATGAGGCTCAGGCACTCAGGCCTGCTCTTTCGTCTGACCACGCTGCTCTCGTTACGCTCCTTTCACCAACTAGGGGAGAAAAAGAAGGTATTACTTGGGCGACGAAACAGGGAATTTGAACTTAGCTCAGATGCTTCATTTAGGCTTGAGAATCTTTTTCATGCAGTAAATCTACTAACATGGGACAGCCGGTTTTACTTTCCGAAGGAAGGCGTACGAAGGATTTTTTCGATCTGTGATAACGATTGCGCTGGTCGCACCACCTCTTCGCCAAGCTCTCCGTTTCCCCTGCCTTTATCGGTGCCACAGTCGCCACTATCTCCAACGTCGCAGCTATGCTGGTCGCCACTACATCTCTGGCGGAGGAATGGTTGTCGGCGGCGATGGTGTAACGGTTAGGGTTGTTATACCCGAGCTCGCGGGATCAAACCCGATCGAAGCCGTGGATTTTTAAGGGCAAAAAAATCCTTCGTACGCCTTCCTTCGGAGGGGAAGTAAAGCCGGCTGTCCCATGTTAGTAGATTTACTGCATGTGAAAGATCCTCAAGCCTAAATGAATCCTCTGAGCTAAATTCAAATCGCCTGTTTCGTCGTCCAAGTTATACCTTCTTTCTCCCCTAGGTAGTGAAAGAAGCGTAGCGAAATTTGCGTGGTCAGACGGAAGAGCAGGCCTCATGGCCTGAGTCTCCCCACGTAAAATAAGGCATTCATTCATTCATTCATTCATTGTTCGGTGACCAACGACTGGGGCGTTTCAAGCAACGCGCCGCCGGTGGCAAGCACAACAGCGCCGCCGAGCGGCAGAGACCGCAAACATCGTTGCGGGCAGCAACCACAAGGTGGCACTTTAAACCATGCACGTTTTTTTCTTCAGACCTAATTTTGCTTCCTGCGAGAGAAATGGGACGGAGGAACTCACTTACTTTGAAGGTAGGTCTATGATATCAAATGTTTAATTCGTTTGTCGGTACAAAACAGTTTCACTTACATGGCAGGGAATATATATGGTTATCACATTTTGCCATCACTGCTCGTTCCCGTCATTCATTCTTAATTCGTCGTTTGTTGGAAAAAGAGTGGGGGTAGGGTTTGTTGTGCTTCAATTTTTGGCGAAATCTCCGTATTTTCGAAAAATACAAAAATTGCGTGTTGGAAATATTGGTTTGAGACAATTACATTTTAAGCGTCGGCCCGAGTTCGAACCTTATAGCCCTTCTCTACTGTAGTGGTACGGCTGACAGCGACTTAATTCGGAAGACCTGTGTTCGAGTCTCGCCGTGGAAAATAATTTTTTCTGGTTGAAAAAACCCTTTTGTATTTTTACAGATATATAGTAGTATAATACAGCGGAACAATTAGAAATAATGCAAGAAAGTATATGCTGTTGTAGCACCACTAGTTTATTTTGTAATCAGATTTAACAGTATTTCGTTTCAGGGTACCTTACAGAATTGTGTGGATCAAAATGAGAAGTTGAACGCAGTTGAATTATTTTCCGACTCAGCGTGAGAGTTTAGTTATGACATTTAGCAATTACATTTGTTCAATTGTATTAATTGCCACATCGCATTTATTGCAATTCATACAAAAAGGAACGGACATGTTATAAAAAGAAGAGATAATCTGTGAACAAAAAATATAATGCAAAGTCAACATCAGAATTATCTCTTGTCCTCAGAACATCAATTGTTTGTTCTCTGAATTTCTACTGAAGAGACTTTCATGTAAACCTTTATTGTCGTATACTTCATTTGATTTTTTGTTCCACGTTATCTCGCATCACGCTACAGAAGCAACTGAAGAAACATTTGTGTATATGGAGGCCTACAAAAACAAATACGATGTCTTTGTGCTTCATTATGGGTGAAATCCCTTCAAGCTCTATCTGAAAGCAGTGATATTGTACTTCTGTTGCTCTGGAAACATTACAGAAAGGTAATGTCTTCCTTCTTAAAAAAAAAATCTACTAGTAATAACTTATACGGCTGTGAATTGATATTTTCACGTAAGGTCGACCAATGCTTCAGATCCTTTATATTATATCAAAAGTTGAAGATAATATAAACTGTAGAAGGCTAACATCATTAACTCGCCCACAATATGTAAAATAAAAATATAGATCTTTCTAGAAATAGCCATATGTTCAATAGAATATGCTAAAAATAAGTACAATATGGTATGCAGTACACCAATACAATTTCTTGATAGTGCGTGAACGAACCAAGAACAAAGTTGTAAAGTAGGCCCAATGAGAAGTTACTAAACCACATAATATTATGTTGAATTATTCAATATCTTTATATTATTATTATTATTATTATTATTATTATTATTATTATTATTATTATTATTATTATTATTGTTATTATTATTGTTATTATTATTACTATTATTATTAGTTTTATTATTATTATCATGTAAATTGTTGATTAATGAGTTAATTCCCTCCACGATAAAGCTGAATGTAAAGACTCACGAAGCGAAAAGAGCAAAAGAGCGTGGGAGCAAATCTCCCGAAGCGTCATTCATTTTGACGGAGACTGTAGTTAGGAGAAGGCGCGAAAAGAGCGACGGTGAATCGCAGTCAGCTAGCGGTGCAAGTGAAGGCGCGGGAGCTGAAAGATTCCTCGGCGTGACCTTGGGGTGCCGGAGGCAGGGGCGGAGCCGTGGGGGGCAGGGGGTCGGAGGGAGGGGGCGGCTGAGGGAACGGGAGAGCGGATGCGCGTTGCCGCTGGCGCAGGTCCAGGCGGCGGAGAACGCCCCCGCCTCCACCCCTTCCCCCGCCTTTGCCTCCGCCTCCGCCTCTGCCTCTGCCTTCGCCCCTTCCCCGCCCCCGGACGAGAAAACAACGACAGGGAACAAAGTTCGAGTGCCGGATGCCCGGCTGCGTTTTATTTTCTGCCTTTGTGTCCCTTCCGCCCGCGGAGGCGGCAGACGCGAAGAAGTCGGCCGGGGGGTGCGGATAGGAAGGCGGCGGCGGACGGGGCGGCGAGATGGGCGAGAGATGGCGTCTCTTCGCGATTTAGACGAGTCACCACCCTCCCTCCTCCTCCTCCGGCTTCGACAGAGGTCCACTGACTTTCCGAACGCCCAGAAGAATGAAAGATTTCCAGATCAATAGCAGGCGCGCGCGAAATGAATGAACGTAACGACTGTTGTTTATTTAAACGTATATTTAGATGCATTAAGCCAGCCAACTTTCCCATACACTGTTTATTTGTGTTTTGTATCACGCCTCCGAAATTTCGTTGTCGCTCGTGCTATTATTCAATGAATTTTACTCTTGAGATATCCTTGCGTCTAGTTAGGAAAATTAGGTTTAAAACAGCAAATGGGGGAAATAATTTATAAAGTTTTGAAACTGCAAAACCACTTATTGGGGTGTAGTACTAAGAAGTAAGAAATTAAAATGTTCCTTCCCCTGAAGATGAATCCACAATTCCACTCCTTAAAAATTCGCGTTTTCCTAATTTTATGTAAAATAGTTTGTTTTGAAAGAAAAACCTTATTACAAACCATTTATCATACAATTGTGCACAAAAAAGGTAATTAGTTTGTTTTATACGAAGCGAACCGTTTTCGATATGCTGGAGTTCAAAAATCCATTAGCAAATATACAGGTTGAGTCATATAACTTTAGCACCTCTTGCAGTTTTTGAACGGTTGAAGTTATTGCAATGCAATTTTCAGGGAAGTGCATGAAGGAGTGGGATAATTCATACATGTATTCATTTCTATTTTTTCAGTTGTATTTTACCAGATACTGGGGTAACTCTTCATAAAATTGAACTATACATTTTTTAGTCTGTCATGATGAGCATAAAAACACGAATCCAATGATAGACATATTGACATATGTTAGAGAAGCACTTTTTTAGTAATTCTCATTTCTGGACGACTCCTGTTTAACAAGTATTTTAAATGTAACAATCCGCCACAAAAAGCCACGCAGCGCTGCCCCTGCTAACGTGCGCTAGGAAAAGGGAAGCTACTCGAAGTATTTGAAAGTACGATACGAATTTCAAATCTTCACAAAACTGTTGCATTTTTTCCTAAAGCTTGACTTCCATCTTTCCGTATTTTCGGATTTTCTTTCATCACAGGATTGAAAATAATTGAAGAATTGAAAATAAGGATTTTCTATAAGTAGAGGGCGGATTTTAATAAAATGTCATTTTTTTTCACACTTTAGATCAATGCTGTTTAGTATAGAAATTCATTTTACGTTATGACAAAAGGAAATGACCCTTTCAATCAATAAGTCATTTTTAAACTTTTCCCATTATTTTTAATGCATTTTTCGTTCATTTAATTGATTTTAATGTCATTTTAATGGTACTTGCTTCTAATAATATTTAAGATATGCAACAAATGTTCTTCATAGAATTTCTGAGTACCTATCCCTGGTAGCGTATTCGATTTCATTGCTCAGAAGTTGTAATGTCAGTCATTGTGAGAATGTAATCTCCTGTTCCTGTAAATATAAGGTTCCTGTGACGCCTGTCGGCGTCATTGGCAGTTCAGCCGATTTTGGAATAACATAAGACATATTTTCTGCAAGAACTTGAATTGGAAGAGTCCGAATCAAAAGTCTGAAATCTGATTTCACTTTAACGAACAGAAGAAGCCTGGATTACATTAGTAACGTATCGAGCTTGATATGTTCATCCGAACTGGTTTTGCTCACATTTTGTACGTCATTTTTCTTTGCTTTTAGGGCATTTTAAAAACATTTTTAGAGCATTTTATTGATCATTTTTGGCGATGTTTTAGGTCATCAAAGTCCGCCCCCTATTCATAAGTATGTATTGAAATAAAATTGTTACTTCAACTCTATTTAATGGGGTTTCATTTCCACCGGTTATTAATGGGATCTTGAAACAAAACACAATTATCATTTAAGTTTAATAATATTTTTAAACAGTCAATAACTTTAAAAAATATAGGCCGTGCGTTTCCATTGAACCCACTCAATAAACGAAGGGTTCATGTTAATATTTGCAAATATTTCTCCAGAGCCCGTGGTTTCTCATCAATTGATTCTACAGCGTCCAAACACAAAATATCTTAGAGCAGTTTTCATGAAGTTGAATAACTGTTGTACTATTGGAACACTTTCATTTGTATCCTCTTTGTCGTCACACTCGTTTTCTTCAGTACTTGAAGATCCTTTCACAGCAATAATCATGTTCTAGTTGGATGGGATTCCAGTAACTTCCGTTTTGCAATCCATGTCGATTAGTCTTAACATTGTACAAATAACTCACGAGACCCTCCTTAAAACAGTATTGTTGGGATGAGCGGCCCTGAACGGAAGTATTTTTTCGTGAAGGCCGTTTCCTTTTCCTTCCGAAGGTCCTTGTTCATTATATTGGATGAGAAGTGTTCACTATAACCGAATCAGCTTGATTTTACTTGCAATGTATGTAGATCGGAACCAAGGCTAATTCAGTATATCCAGATTCGACTAAAATTTTGAAGCGTATCACTAAGATACTGGATGATACTCGGTGTGGCCCTGACATTAACAATCATCCATTCATCAGGGGTGTCCAACCTGGTTGGACACCCCTGATCTGGTCAAGTTACGAGTGCGATCAGTCTACCAAGTAGCAGGTGGAAAGTATCCTATTTGATTAGTGAGACGATAAGGGAACATTTGCCCTTTATAAATCGCTACGAAAGTTTCAGTTGGCTTTGAATTCTTGCCACAAACACGTCAAGCGCCATACGCCTACTCTACGAGGTTGCGTTCGTATCTACCCACTCCAAAGATCCGTAACAGTCTCATGGAGAGGCTGCTAAGTAAAGTGGAAGTCATTTGCACTAAATGAGCGCAGCGACGTAAGACAAAAACCGCATTGCCGGAACTGTGTTGCTGAAACCGCATTGCCAAAACTGTAAGCAAAGTCTCCAAGACAGTTCGTGAACCTTTTCTGTCCAGACTAACATTGCATCAAGAAGAAGCGCAATTCAAACAGAAAGGCGTATGTTGAGGCTTCGAAATGTTTTACATTAACTCGGTGGAAGAGCACGAATTTTTTGGTCGACTTCTCACACATCGGCCTTTGAATCTGATTTCCAACATCAAGTATTTCAAGAAAATATGTGTCATCAGCTCTGGAAAGTTAAAAATTATCTTTCTTCACACTTTATTCGCGCGAGCATATAAATCATGCATCCATCAGCCCCGCCGTGCGAAAAAGCTGGTCCACGGAGAACATATCGCCAAGGAGTTTCGAAAAAGGCCCCACTCGTCCGTAAACACTTAATGGCTTTGAGGTATGCGAGGATGTCTTCTGTTGCGACGCAATCCCACACAGCTGGTCCTGCTGTTGATTTTTAACAATAAGTACTAATAGCGTCTTAAGCGCTACATTTCTCGGAACACCGACACTGTCGTTTGCTCACTTCGGCACGGTTCGGTCAGTGCTCCTGTCTGGAAAGCACGTTGTGAAGCAGTTCGAGGCGTAGATTCTTTGGAATTTTGCTTTTCAATTGTAATGAAGTAAGTGAAATTTTGGAGGAAAGATAGTGTTGGGACAGGCGATCATTTAAATCAGCCTCGCGCGCGCCATGGGCAACGCACAATCTAGCAGGGCCGCTAGTAGCAACGACATAGCCGAGACACGCTGATTGATTGAGATTCCGGGCGCGTCAACTACTAATGCTCATTAGTCCCGTAAGTGTAGTGCGTTTTTTTCGGGAGGCGGCGGTGGTCTTCCCCCGCTGGCTGGCGAGATCCGGCGTCGACCTACCGTCGGCTAACGGGGTTTTCCCCGATCAGGAATTTGCCACCAGCGGGGCACTGCTCCAGGTGGGACAAGCTCTGATCTCCCCACCGGTCTCCTGGTATGTGGGGTAGTGTAGTGCATGTTAGTGTAAGGGAGAGGATAGGACAAGGAAGAGGAAGGACAGATTGCGCGCGGGTCGTGGTCCGTTTGATAGGGTACTGCTTCGGCATTCGCCTGGTGTTGATTGGAGAAACCACGTAAAACAACCGATCAGAGCAGCCAACCGCTAGAATTCTTCTCCGAGACACGCGCCTTCTTCCCCCTGGCGAGAGGCGAGTCTCTACCAGCGCGGCGTCAAGTGTATATAACGGGCCAGCCAGCTCCAGGCAAGTAACATATAGTTTCAGAGCAGTGCACACTCAAGAGTTTAGAGCAGACAGTTTTAGTCAGCACACAGTCGCAGTTCGTAGCACACGTTCAGCAGAGAGTGAGCAGAGTTATATGATATGAGGCGAGTACCTGGGGCAGTTCAGTCAGTACAGTGAATGTAGTGAGTTTCAGTAGAGTACCGTCGAGGGCAGATGCAGGCAGCGGAGAGAATGGTTCCCTGCGCCAAACGCGGGGAGGGAGGCGTGGCGAGCGCAGGGGACGAGACGGAGACCAGCCCGCAGAAGCAGGTCGTCAATGGGTTTTGATTGATTGATTTTTTCGTGTTTCCGGGCGCGTCAACTGCTTCGGTCATTAGTCCCGTTAGTGTAGTGCATGTTTTTTCTCGGGAGACGGCGTTGATTTTCCCTCGCTGGATAGCGAGATCCGGCACCGACCTACCGTTGGCTAGTAGGGTTTCCCCCTAACCAGGACTCTCCCACCGGCGGGGCACCGCCCCAGCCAGGACAACCTCTAAGCTCCCGAACGGTCTCCCGGAATATGTGGTGGTATAGTGCATGTTAGTGTAAGTGAGTGTGTAAGGGGAGAGGATAGGACAAGGAAGGGGAAGGACAGATCGCGCGCGGTCCGTGGCCCGTTTGGCAGGGTACTGCTCCGGCATTCGCCTGGTGGTGATCGGAGAAACCACGGAAAACTACCGATCAGAGCAGCCGGCCGCTAGAATTCTCCTCCGGACAGCGACTGAATTGGACCTAGCTGAAAAGCTAGTGTCGAAAATCCTGCCGCCGTCAGGACTCGAACCTAGAACCTCCCGGTCAGAGGCGCTGCAGTGGCATCAGTTGATGCACTGAGCTACCGCTGCCGGTCGTCATTGGAGGAGCTGCGTGATCGCAGTGGCATAGCTTAACTTGGTGCCACCCGGGGCAAAACCAATGGTGTCACCCCCCTACATTAACTATAAAAATATCTATATCTGAATAGTTTAGAAATTATTTAATAAAAATACAAGTGTATTTTCACGATATTAAAGAGAATTTGTAATTATTTTATCAAGATTAACGATAAGATAAGATAAAGTAATCGCCGAAATCCATACTTTAGGGCCACTAAAGAATTGGTGCTCACTGCTTGTAGTTTTGCGTTTTACTTGACATTATTTTTCTTGCTTTCTTAGTATATATGATTTAATTGTATAACTATTGAATTAATATGTATACACATAATTTATAAATAAATCATTAAAATTATATAATTCGACTTATAAAATTTTATAATTGGCGTCCGCCCCAAAATAGTGTCACCCGGGGCGCACTTCCCCCCTCCCCCTAGTTACGTCATTGCGTGATCGTCCGGGCGAGTGGCGATGCGAGCACATCGCAAGCTGCAGGCCTAAGGCAGGCCCACGCTTCGACGTCCGCGTGGAGGCGACGTCCGCGTGGGAGTGGGAGAGTCACCCACCCACGCCGGAAAACGACCCAACTGGTGTCGTGCCCCTTGCGACGAGAGTCCGATTGGTTGGTTGGTTAGTGGTTCCGGGCGCGTTTACAGCTTAGGTCATTAGTCCCGTAAGTGTAGTGGATGCTTGTTATCTGGAGATAGAGGTGATATTCCTCCGCTGGATGGCGAGATCCAGCGTCGACCTACCGCCGGTTAGTGGGGTTTCCCCCTAACCAGGACTCTCCCACCAGCGGGTCACCGCCCCAGCCGGGACAAGCCCTAAGATCCCGGACGGTCTCCCGGAATATGTGGTAGTGTAGTGCATGTTAGTGTAAGTGTGTGTGTAAGGGGAGAGGATAGGACAAGGAAGAGGGAGGAAAGATCGCGCGCGGTTCGTGGCCCGTTTGTTAGGGTACTGCTCCGGCATTCGCCTGGTGTTGATCGGAGAAACCATGGAAAACTACCGATCAGAGCAGCCGGCCGCTAGAATTCTCCTCCAGACAGCGACTGAATTCGACCTATCTGACAAGCTAGTGTCGAAAATCCTGCCGAATCTAGGACCTCCCGGTCAGAGGCGCTGCAGTGACATCAGTTGATGCACTGAGCTACCACTCCCGGTGCGTAGGAGTGGGAGAGTCACCCACCCACGCCGGACAACGACCCAACTGGAGTCGTGCCCCTTGCGACGAGAGTCGGATTGATTGGTTAGTGGTTCCGGGCGCGTCAGCTGCTTCGATCATTAGTCCCGTTAGTGTACTGCATGTTTTTTCCTCGGGAGATGGCGGTGATCTTCCCCCACTGGATGGCGATATCCGGCGCCGACCCACCGTCGGCTAGCGGGGTTTTCCCCTAACCAGGACTCTCCCACCAGCGAGGCACCGCCCCAGCCGGGACAAGCTCTAAGCTCCCGACCGGTCTCCCGGGATATGTCGACAGCCGGAGGTGACGGGCGAGTAAGGGGATGCTGCAGCTCGAGGCACCCACTCTACGCGACCTACGGTGACGCCCCGAGGTGACGAGAGAAGCAGAGGAGGAAGCAGAGAGTCACAGAGACGGAAGATTGATTGTAGCGGAAAGTCATTTGCGTAGAGTCAAAAAGTCTCAGCAAATGTAACGAGTTTGGACTGAATATATTTTATGTTAAATCAATCTTCTACTTCCATTTACTGAATATAACAGTTAGGATATCTCAAGCGAGTCGCGTTTAAAATGCACTCTTAGATCCTTAATGTATAGCACTCTTCGCTCTATTATTGTGTTGTTTGAAGTTGGGAACCCAATATCAGTCATTTTCGGTGCTTTATGTGTTATTGACATACCTGATATGTATCGTACGTACCTCCAATCTCCATGTGCATGAAAGAGCATAGTTTTCGCTGAATGGAAATCGTGTATTGAAAGATATCGTGCAGTATCGACTGAAGATAGCGGAATACCATTTTTACACACGAAACCTTCATTTGAGGATATTTTATTGTCAGAAGAGCCTCCACAAAGAGATTGATGCAAAGGGCGGTTTAACATCTAATTAAAGTGAATTTTGAGTGACAGCTTCTGAACATTGGAGTTCGAAAAAAAAAAAAAAATTTCAACGAAAATTAGATCTGCACCAATTTGTAAGAGATTTTTATCCAAGGACAAAATAAATTTAAAAAAATTGAGAAAATTTTCAGTGTTGAGACCTAATGTGAAATAGTCCCCAAAATCAGAATATTCCTTTCAAACTGCAGGACCTCGAGTTTGTTCAGATCGATATGGAAAAATCAATTTCGGAGAAAACCGTCTGAACGGTTAACGCGATAAGAGTTGACCACAGACTGACACGCAGAAATATACAAGATAGACCACAGAAATATTCAAATATACAAAATAGACCACAGAAATATTCAAATATACAAGATAGACCACAGAAATATTCAAATATACAAGACAGACCGACATCCAGACGTTTGCACACCAATCGATTTTTCGGTATCCAGGATTCACAAGACATGGATTCTAACTAAACAACATGTTAGAGGAAGTAATTAAATTGATGGAGAAGCAAGATTCATCCATTTTTTCGTTACGAGAGGCCAAAAGTAATAAGATTTTTTCAATCGAAAAATCGACGATTTCCGGCGACCGAATGCTTCGCTTCCAACGAAGTAAGGCAAGAAAGTAAAATAAACACTAACCGTCTTGAGATATTTTCTTAATATAAAAAAAGATATTTTCGATATGGCAGAATTGTAGAACGTTTAGTTTTTGGAAATCACAACATATTCTTGTATTGTGTTTACTGTTATTTTATTATAAGCCATATTAAATGTTAATCTCGTTAGTAGTTCTATGGAACACGCCATCTGTTCGTAAACGGCTCTGGAGAATCAACATCAGATACGCAGATCTATGTTTTCATTCCATTTAAATAAGAGAGCTTCATCTGTCGGGGAAACCTTACACAACGTTGTATTTGCTTGTTTACAAAAGCATAGTTTTTTACTAGCTTCATAAGTCAGAGATTCTAGGAACATGCATGTACGAGAAATATGAACTTATAAGTAAATAGTTTTTGCTTCAAGCAAGTGTAATATTTAGTACTAAAATAAGAGAAATGTTTAATTTATTATAGGGTTATTAATTCACATTGCTCAAAAGTTCCACAACTGGCATTAATAACAAAGTACACATACGATAAAACATTTTCCGGTTTTTTTATTCTAGTTTATGACATTATTTGAGAGATTAAAAGAAATAAGTATTTATTTAACGTAACAAAGAACAATGCACGAAGAAGTGGACTTGCGCTTATTCAAAGGTGCAACAATTCACATTCCCTTCGCAGCCGGGGGCGGTTTGTTGTTCGCGAGGAGTTCCAATGAACGGACTCCTTCATTTGATTGCTCCGTCATCACCAGTGGCCTTGGAAATCTCCCCTCCCTCCCACCTTCACCTCCTCCACCCCCGCGCTGCCTCGGGCGCCGCATTTCAAGGAGCGAATTTTAATAACGGCTAATTCCGCGTTGCAATGCTACAAAGCTTTGAGGCGGCGCCGCGCGGCCGGGGGCGGCCTGGTTCGCCGGCGGAGGCAAAGGCGGCGGGAGGAGCCGCAGCGAGGACTGAGGACTGAGGACTGAGGGCGTATTCAAATGCGCTCCTCGTCCTCTCGACCGCCCCCGAGTGCGTCTTTCGATATCTGAGAGGGTCGAGGGAGAGGGGAGAGAGGTAATAATTTTCCGTCACAAATCTACATTTCCCCTTGAAACTTCATCGTCGCCGCCGTCGAGAGCGAGCGGGCCCTGTCGCCCTCCCGCCCTCGCGAGCTGTCTGCTGTCGCCGAAGCGCTCGTCGCGGTTGCACTGTTCATTGGCTGGGCCCGCGACCCACTTTCCACTCGCGAATGCACTTCTCTTGTCCCCTGCTGTTCATCCCACGTTGCATCTTTCAGATGGAGCTCAATTACGTTAATTGCGAACCATCGCTCAGCTTTCAGTTACTTTTGATGAAAGATTGTGTAACCTAAATTTCGCAGTGGCTTATGTTTTTGTACAACTTTTTCCCCTACTGCGGACATCGTCAGTAATTAAAGTTTCTGGTTGCACAACTATGTCTCTTATTTCTCCTACACTAGAAGCTAGTACTATCCGCGACACGTTTAGAGGGAGAAAAAATATACTCTTTTGTAGGTTGTTAATGTTTCAGATCACAACTGCACTTCCAATTATTTTAAGGGAAACGCGAGGATAGACAATGAAAAATGCATCTTTTCAGTTGTAAAGTTCGAATTTCGGATAAGGGACTACATAGTAGTACCATCAAAGTGGAGAAAGAATAAGGGGACACAATTTAATATATTCAAATAACTGTCGTTTACGTGATATTTATTTTATTTAATTTATTTTCCGTCAAAAACCAATTAAAAACTGTGTGTGATACCGAGGAAATGGCATTCATGAGAATTTGCTGCATTTTTACTTTTCCCGTCGTATTTCGTAAAAAGAAAAAGTACTGTAATCGTGCGTCGGAAATCGACGATTTTTAGAGAGGAAAAACCTTCCGGCTCCGATAATGAAAAAGTGGATAAATCTTGTTAAGCAAGGACATGTTGACATTAACGATCCCCGAAAAGCCGTTCTCTTATCACAATGACAATGTTTCGACACAAACCAAAAACGTTAGACTCATGAATATTTATATTTGTTGTAATTAATGCATAAAATTATCGTTAATAATTCAAACTGATTTATCAATTAATACTCACAAAACATGGATATTTTTATTAAATATTGCATTATTTAATAATGTAAGGTTGCAATACGCGGATGTATGTATTTTTCGCATATTCGTTTCATCACATTGAATCAGAATTCAAAGCCGAAATTGACCCCCCTCCCCCGCTCCCGACCTTGTCTGAGCCCTCGCATGCTGGCGCATGTGTTCGCGGTGCGAGGTAGTGGCTTTGCTCCGCGTCGCCCGCCGAAGCCCCGTGCGTGCGCGAAGCGGGAGGGGGGGGGTGCCGGAGGGGGAGGGAGGGGAAGTGACGGGGAAGGGGGGGTGTTCGAGAGCGGCTACGAGAGGAAGATGCCTGAGACCGGGGGCGTTCGGCAGGGGAAGGGGGGAGGCGTCGCGCGGCAGCATGCAATATCCACGCGCGTCCTTTGACAGAGGGCGACAGGCTGGCAGCTGCTGACTGATGGGGAATCGCTGCGCGCGGGCGCGGAAGAAGGAGAAGAAGAAGACGAAGGAGGAGGAGGAGGAGGGGAGGAAATGCGAAACACGAGCGAATGCTGATATGAACACGCAGCGACGCGTTTCCAGCGCGTGGCCACAGGTGCAATCCCGCGCCTGGCGACGCGCCACCGCTGCTGCCTTCACGTGACAAGGGGGGAGGGGGAGGGGGGAGGGGGGCGTTGGCGCCCGGGGAGGCGTAGACGCCGCTGGAGAGGAAATGCATTGGGATGTCTTCGAAATAAGAGCGCGGTAGCATGCGCATCCTCACGATTTTCGCCTGGAGGACAGGTAATATTCACGTGCCGATGGGCAGACAGTGCAGGAAAGTCTAGTCTCAGGTCGCGAAATTTGGAATGCACATAGAACGGAGACGTTATGGATGTAAGCACACACAGAATGTTTTCGCCTTGCTTGTGGGTGCACTTGTTGGCATTGTACTTGTATTTCCATGCATCTGTGGATTTATGATGTCAATGATAATTTATAATTTTAAATTACGTTTGTTTGTTAGAAGAACGTACAGCAATCTTCAAATGGAGGAGTTAAAATGGTATTGCTGCTACGTAACATCACAGGTGAGTGGAGGTTTGAAATGATCAGCATATAAAAAAACTCATTTTATACAAACGATTCATTGTAACGGCACTTAATTTGAGATAACGTGCATTTCTTGTAATGAAGTTGACTTTTTATGTTTTAATGTTTGAAGAATAACAGATCAAAATGTATTAACTTTGAGACAAAATACCATATATTTTGAAATGGTCCTGTTAAAAGATTCAACATTTTTTAAAGTGATAATTTCATTTTTACTCTAATTTAAATGATTTTATTATTATTCGATTTGATGATCTAACAAACTTTGTGTACGTTAAGAAACTTTAAAATAGATTAGGAGTTTCCTTCAGGCTTTAGGCTGTATTGAAATGAAAATGTGATGTTAATACATAATGATCTGTCTCCTTCCTATACCGTTTCCTTCTAAAGATGAGAGTTATTCAGAGAAGGTAGTACTCAAGCAACACAATGGAAACCTTACGAAGCCCATAAGAGCAAGTCTGCGGTGTTCTGGATGCCTCTGAGGTTGCGCCCCCAACATGCAAATAATGCTTCAGCGATCGCAGAAGAAGGGGTATTGCAGAAGAAGTGTATCATTCTTGCGGCGTCTTCGGCTTCTCCTTCCTTGTGGTTGAATGTCTTGGCCTTGCATCGCAATACACCTGCTTATTTATAACGGCAAATTGCATTTGGTACGAAAGCGTAGCGCTCTTCGACTGCAGTTCCTTTTGCGAGAGGAAGTTACGTTCGTAGAGCTGCTGCAAATAACGGACATGAGGGACGACGTTGGGAACGTTCAGCGAAATAATATTTTTCCGAAATATATAATTTTCACAACAGGAGATTTATAGTAATGGTACTGCACTTCATGAACCTTGCGTCCCAGTCAATAAAGTAACACTTTTGTTAAGTACTGGTATTGATACCTATTTTCATCTGAAGATGAGTTATGTACACCGTAAAACATGGATCTCAAGCGGCACAATGGAAACCTCACGCAATAGAAGAGAGCAAGACTGACGTATTGGAACTCTCCAGCCGACTCAATACAATTGATGCCACTGCAGTACCTCCAGACTGTGAAACCCTAGGGTTGGAGTCCCGACGATGGCAGAATTTTCAACATTAGGTAGATAGTAGGTCGAGATCAGCCGGGGTCTGGAGGAGAATTCTAGCGGCCGGCTGTTCTGAACGGTGATTTGCCGTGGTTTCTCCGATCAACACCAGGTGAATGCCGGAGCAGTACCCTAACAAACGGGCCACGGACCGCGCGCAATCTTTCCTTCCTTCCTTGTCCTATCCTCATCCCTTACACAAACTAATGCTTACATGCCCTGCACTACCGCACAAGTCCGGAGAAGAGTCGGGAGCCTAGAGCTTGTCCCGGTTGGGACAATACCCCGCTGGTAGAGGCACCTAGTTGGGGAAATCCCAGCAAGCCGACGGATAGGTCTCGCCATTCAGCGGGGGAAGACCACTGACACCTCCAGCGACAAACACATGCACTACGCTTATGAGACTAAGGCCCTAACCAGTTGACGGGCACAGAATGACTAATGAATCAATAAATTGAACTCTCCGAGGTTGTGTGTAATGTTAATACATATGTATGTACGTCACGTGAATACATTACGATCAGTTGCTCCAATACTGTGTCTGAAGATGGCAGTTGTTTGTTTTCAGAGAACGTAGTTCTCGAGCAGCACAATGGAAAGCTCACCCAATAGAAGAGAGCAAGCCCGTCGACTTGGAGCTCTCCGAGGTCGCGCCCCGGCATGCAAATAACGCTATAACGATCTATTTCTCGCGGCGACGGCGGAGCTCATCCCGGGCGCGACGCCCGCCTCCGCCTCCACCGCCGCCGCCCCCGACCCCGCCCGCCGCCCCCGCCACCATCGCCGCCGCCGCCCTCGCCGCTGCAGCCCCCGCCGCCGCCGTCGCCGCCCCCGCCGTTGCCGCCGCCGCCGCCCCTGCCGTTGCCGCCACCGCCGCCGCCCTCACCGCCGCCGCCCCCGCCACCGCCACCTCGAGTGAGCGGGAGCGGCGGCGGCGGCGGCGGCGGCGGCGGCGGCGGCGGCGACGGCGGCGGCGGCGGTGGCGGCAGCGGCGGCGGCAGTGGCGGCGGCGGCGGCAGCGGTGGCGGCGGTGGCGCCGCGCGGGGGCGAAGGCGGCGCAAAGCGGCAGCGTTTCGGAAATCGATGGGCGCCGCCGCCGTCGAACATCACTCAACGTCGACGCGGCCACCGCAAAGGGACGGGCCCGCCGGGAGAGATCTGCCTGCGACCTCGCGTTCACCCCACCCCCATCCCCCCTACTTGGCTCGGGGCCCCGCCCCCGCTCCAAACACTACCCTCGCCCGCGGCGGCTCCCTCCTCCACCGACGTCTCGTCTTGGGTGAGGAAGAGCGCGGGAATGTAAGCGGTGACAGTTGAGGGCATGCCGCGAAAGCCTAAGGGCAGGCGGGGAGGGCATGGCAAGCTTCAGAAGGAGACGGAGGCGGCGGAAGAATGGGTTTCGACGCGGTCGGTTGGAGTGGTGCGGTGGTAGCGGCGGCATGTGACCAGCGGAGACGGCGCAGGGCAACACTGCTCATGGGGGACAACCAGGGCTACGAGGCGCGTGGGTGGGAATGCAGAGGCAGAGCGGGCGGTTTGGAGAATGAATCAGTTGCGAGCTGATATGCGGGTGGTTGGTGAGGCGGGAGCTATAAGGATGGGATTGATTGATTGATTGTGGGTGGTTCCGGTTGCGTCAACTGCTAAGGTCATTAGTCCCGTAGGAATAAAGCATGATTTTTCCTCGGGAGGAGGCGATGGTCTTCCCCCTGCAACCAGGTACGTCCACTAGCGAGCCACCGCCCCAGCCGACAAGCCGTGAGTTTCCGGGCCGGTCTCCCCGACATGTGGTAGTGTAAGTGTAAGTGTGTAAATAAGGGATGACGATAGGAGAAGGCAGAGAAAGGAAAGATCGCTCGTGGTCCATGATCCGAATGTTAGGGTACTGCTCCAGTAGACGTCTTTATTAACCAGACGCACCACGGAAAACTACCGATCAAACCGGCCGGTCGCTACAATTCTCCTCCAGACAGCGACAGAACTCAACATGGCAGTGACATTAGCTACGTCACCTCTCCCAGTGATTAGGGGGGCAGATTGGGCTGTTAGGACAATAGAACTGATAGCTGATACGCGGACGGTTGGGGAGGCGGAAGCCACAAGAGTGGAGGGAGGCGTATAGTTTGGTAGCAGAGGTGGCTCGCGGAAGGGCGGGGGGGGGCGAATATTATAGAGAGGTGGATTGATTGATTGATTTTTCGTGTTTCTGGCCACGTCAACTGCTTTGGTCTGATCGGTAGTCCCGTTAGTGTAGTGAATTTTTTTTTCGCGAGAGATGGCGGTGATCTTCCCCCACTGGATGGCGAGATCCGGCGCCGACCTACCGTCGGCTAGTGGGGTTTTCCCCTAACCAGGACTCTCCCACCAACGCGGCACCGCCCCAGCCGGGACAAGCTCTAAGCTCCTGACCGGTTTCCCGGAATATGTGGTAGTGTAGTGCATGTTAGTGTAAGTGAGTGTGTAAGGGGAGAGGATAGGACAAGGAAGAGGAAGGAAAGATCGCGCGCGGTCCGTGGCCCGTTTGTTAGGGTACTGCTCCGGCATTCGCCTGGTGTGGATCGGAGAAAGCACGGAAAACTACCGATCAGAGCAGCCGGCCGCTAGAATTCTCCTCCAGACAGCGACTGAATTCGACCTAGCTGAAAAGCTAGTGTCGAAAATCCTGCCGCTCTCGGGACTCGAACCTAGGTCCCCCCGGTCAGAGGCGCTGCAGTGACATCAGTTGATGCACTGAGCTACCGCTCCCTCTGTTTGGTAGCAGAGGTGGCTCGCGGGAGGGCGGGGAGCGAAGAGTATAGAGAGGTGGAGGTGTGGAGGTGTTAAGACAGGAAGAGGAGCCTGTTTGGTGAATGGAACTGCTAGCTGATTCGCGGGCGGTTGAGGAGGCGTGAGCCATATAGGCGGGGGGACGCGTGGTGTGGTGGACGCCTGGCAACGGTGAGGGGAGGCAGAGATGGAGAGGTGTTTGGTCGGGAGAGGGAGGCCGAGCGGGCGGTTTGGAGGGTGGAACAGACGGAGGGGTAGCGAGGGGTAGTGGAGCCGCGTTTTTCCCCACAGCCCGTCTGTTGACAGCTTGAAAACTCGTAAATTATTCCCGAGAAAAACCGCAACAAAAAACAAAGCAAGGAGAGTGTGCCCTCCGCCCCGCCTCCGCCCCCACCCTCGAGGTCCCCAGGGCGCGCGGGAGGCACGGCGCCCACGCATTGCGAGCTACTCCCCCACCCCCAGCGCCTTCCCTCCATCGTGAATTTCACTTCGGTGAAGTACTATTACCCGTTCACTTTCAGAATTATCCTCATGTAAATAAATACACGAATGTTACTATGATTCTCATTGGTCAGCAATAGGAGCTCTGCTGTTGTCGCTGAAGAAAATAGTTCTCTGAACATACTGCAAACCAAGGAGAATCATCCTAACACACGTGTATTCGCTTACATGACGATTTTTCTTATGGTGAGCTGATAATAGTGACAATGCAAGAAGCGAACCGCCTTAGGTGGCTGAGGGCATCGATTGATGTCAATGCAGTGTGTCGAACCGAAAGGTTCTAGGGTTCTGCTTCAGTCGGTGGCAAGAATTTAGGCACTGGCTTCAGAGCTGGGTCCAATTCAACCACTGTCTGGAGAAGAATTCTAGAGGCCGGCTGCTTCGATGTGTATGACCTCTGGTTTCTCTTATCAGTACCAGGTGAATACCGTAGCAATTATGTGGTGTTACCATATGATTTGTTGTTCTATTATATCGTGCAGTTTCAAGCAGAAAATATTCATGAGCCTGGAAAATGTGTCAAGAGTCTATGGGCAGCGACCAAAAATTACAAATCATGCAGTCGTAGACAGTGTGTTACTAATCATGCAGTGATAATCATATGCTTTTCAGCTAGATTGCGATCCAGAAATATTTCTTGTATTTTTTTGTTGCTAATGTTATTGCCATAGGTATTAATCATTTGAATGATTCACAAAAGAATTTTGGCACGAGAATCTCATCTGAAATAACTAAAAAATATCAGAGATATATACCTTATTATACAATCATTGGTAACATTATGTTTGACGTATAAGAGTAAAACTAGTTTAATCTATTTTCGTTTACAAGTAAGCACGGAAATGCAAATTGACTAGAAATGGACATTATTATTTCATACAATACATCACATGCAAGCAAAGAAGTAAACAAAATTTATTTGTTTTGATTAATAGGAACTATCAAAAGTCTTGATGAATCGATGTGCATTTTGAATGTCAGTATCACTCACTGAAATTGTTGCGGAGTATTCGTATTTTAAAATGATGTACTAGGACGAAGCCGTCTGACAAATATGGCTGTTTATCTGTTGACTGCAGCAGTGGGTTTATAGCAATGCACGTGGACGTTGTGCGATTGATGTTAGCAATATCTCTTCGGATCAGCGTGAGTGAGCACAGCTCCTCCCCCTTCAAAATTGCAAAATACAAGTAAACTCCAAGAAATAATTATAATAAATGGCTTTTCGCCAGTAATAATATCATTTTCTTCCTTTCGCTGTGTACGAGATGGGATATAGAAAGAAATACATTAATGGAAATTGTGCTATCAACATTTATTACTTTTGTCGACGATTCCAGTTCTTAGTAAACATCCAGTAAACTTTCTTACATCCTCGAGATTCCGAATGTGCTAATATTGCGTCCAGGGCCAAATAAATTTTTTGAAGTCCTCCGGACTTGCATGTAATTAGTTGATGGAGCAAACATTAATATATTACTTTGTAATTACTTTGTAATATTATAATTTTAACTTTGTAATATTGGTATTACAACCTAATTACTTTGTAATTAGGTTGTAAATAAATAAATATTATTATTATTATTATTATTAATGCTAAATTATACTATAATTTATAAATAAATCAATTTTTTAAATTCGATCTTTATATAGAGTTTCAGGCCTTAGTCGTCGGGAAAATGACATTTCTCCATAATTACAGCATTTTTTACCAATGTATAAGTATAAATGTTACAAACTTCTAGGATATACTGGGGGTCGAAGTCGATCACATTTTCCGAATGATCATGAGGTGGGATATCTCATGTATAAATGTTACGCATGCATCAATAGCTCCTGATTTGTACGCAACTCGTCTTAGGTTGATTTTTGGCAAATACCCGAAATCTCTTTGATCTGTCAAACACCAGTGCACGGTAAGTTGCTAGCAATCAGGGGTAAATGCCTTATATGTAAGTTCTAAACTTGCCACATCCGACCACATGTTCATTGTACAAAACGGTTATGCTCAACCTTCTACATGTTCTAGAAGTTGTTAAATTTTTTTCTCAGACTCTGTAATTTACCTGAGTTCTTTTGCTATTACAGAGCTTCAAATATCGTGAGGAAACGTGAGTGCGGCGGTGACTGAGAACTTCAAATGGAGTTTGGATGTACCATGCAACCACTTAGCCAATACTTGCGACATTGTTTGGAGAAACTTGCTTCAGCCCAATGCTCTTCCAGCTCCGCGTTCATTTCCACGAAGAGCAGCCACCAACGTTCCCCAAATTAAACTCTTGAAATGTTAATATACTTAACGAAAGCTCATTCCGAAAACTCTACAAAAGTTACCTTTCTGAGAGTATAAAAATAAAAGAGGTTTCATTTGATAAAAACAAAGCTTTCCCAGAGGCCATGGGCTCTTCGTTTTCGCCAATGAGGGACTTTTAATTATTATCATGATTGCGGTGCATTCATTAACACTAAGGTCCAGAATTCAAGATTATTTCCTTACACCTCGCAAGCGGTTATAACACGGTCAGGTAATCTTGTGCCGAGTTTTAAAATAGTCAAACCTGGGTAAGTGGGTCCTCGATAAGTGGGAAACTTCTATTAGAGAGACTCATTACTAAGTCTCAACATTTTTATAAAGAATAAAGTTTAATAGATAACTCTTAGTGGGAATGTAAAACATGTTTAACTGACATCGCTTAAGCATCCACCCATCCACCCCTCTTGGTGTTTCATAACAGAGGACTTAGGGTTTCTCCGAAATATATTTACGAAACTTTTGGGGGTTTTACACTTGTTCAATTCTTAATAACATGTACTAATCCCAAATTCAGTTGAAGACTAGGAGGTAGAATGTTCAAGAAAAAATGTATATGTGGCACTCACGTCGCAAAGCACAACCTAAAGCAACGTTAAATTCGTTGCCAGCGAGTGAAATATTAAAAATACTATGTAAATATGATGAAGGCTAGGCACATGAATTTTGTAAAGAATTTTATCTGATGAAATTTCCTCCTTTATTTTAATTTTTTAATTGCTGCTTCTATGGAGTAATGCAATAAAATACACGACACCACTTTGTATCTTAATAAAGTTTCTGGTAATAGTTATTTTTGTGTAACTGAAAAATTGTGAGTTGAAATTGCAAAAGTGAATTCTTCTTTAAGTGAGTCTCGCGTCCCTTCCCACCCGCCCAACTTCCCTTATTCCTCTTCACTCCACCCTGCCCCGCCAGTCCAACTTCACCCTGCCCCGTCTCACCAGTCCAACTTCACTCTGCCCCGTCCCATCAGTCCTACTTCTACCTGTTCCTCCTCACGCTATCCTGTCCCACAAGTCCAACTTCACCCTGTTCCTTCTCACCCTGCCCCGTCCCACAAGTCTAACTTCATCCTGTTCCTCCTCACCTCCTCCGACCCGTAAGTTCAACTTCACCCAGTTCCCCTCCACCTTGCCCCATCCCACTCGTCCAACTTCACCCTTCTTTTCACCTTGCCTCGTCCCACCAGTCCAAATTCACTCTGTTCATCCTCACCCTGCCCCGTCCCACCCGTCCAACTTCACCCTACTTCTCATCCTATCCCGTCCCAACAGTCCAACTTCAGTGTTCCTCCTCGCCCTGCCCTGTCCCACTCGTCCAACTTCAACCTACTTCTCACCTCGCCCCGTCCTTCCAGTCCAAATTCACTCTGTTCATCCTCACCCTGCCCCGTCCCACCCGTCCAACTTCACCCTACTTCTCATCCTGCTCCGTCTCATCAGTCCAACTTCACTGTGTTCCTCCTCGCCCTGCCCTGTCCCATCAACTTCACCCTGTCCTCATCCGTCACGCTAGGCGTTCTCTGGTCCGGCTCCGTTCCGCACAGCCATGTTTGCTACGATTGTCGTTGCTATAGTCATACTTGCTGTGAAACGCTACAATAAGATGAATTGCTGCATACTCTCAGCGAAGTCCAGTAAAATTGTTTACACTCGATTACTCAAAGTTTACTAGCGCAATTGGAATGAATTAATTTAGTAGGGCTAAACACACGTTGTATAGTCATAGATGTTAACAATGCTCTTTCCTGATACACTAGTTGGAAATAAAGTTGAGTCAAAGAAACAATCTAGGGAAAAACTTTACGAGCTATTATTCTGATGTTTATATCTGTTAGTCATACATTTAGGTATCCGAACGATTCGTGAATATATAATGCTAATCGAGAAAAATATGTTTTCATTGCATTGTGCGATGTCATGACCTCTGCCACTCGAAGGAAGTTCCCAGAAGTTCCATCCGGATTCAGGGGGGGGGGCGCCCTCTTTCAGATCGGATCCCTAAGCGGATTATCTCCCCAACCCCGGCCCGCTCCCCCCACCCTTTCCCCTTTACATCCTGACGTCCCTGCGCCGTTCGAAAATTGTCGGTTTTTGATTCACTTATGAATACGCAGTTTTTGATAATCTGATTAGGCGGGTGCGTAAAAATAATGAGATTAGCGCCAGCCGAGGGAGCCGCAGCCTCTGCTTGCAACGTCGCGTCGCTTCGTTTCCTCTTGCGAAGACGACGTGGCATCGCCGCAGCCGCTCCGCGCGCCATTGCACAGGGTGGCCACTCTCTCCCTGAAACGAATTTCCCTGACTTTTCCCCGTTTTCCAAAGCACTTTTTTTTTACATTTTTCACTGATAAGATGTTTACAGGATTTCGCGCTATTTAAAGAAAATATTAACGCAAGCCTGAGTAATTTGCCAGCTCTCTGATTTCGCCGGGGAAAGTATAAATTAAAAAGAAATCAACAAATAGTAACAGAGCACAAAACAACAATTTTCCGCTTTCAAGAAATCCAAAACGTTTTATTCGTTTGAAAACTCGAAATCGATTTTACGCACTTACATATCTTTTTCTATACCTCGTACATTAACTTCGTTTACGACAAAGTAAAAGGAAAGATTTTGAGAACATTTTATTTAATACGGTGGATTAGTTTTAGTTGCAGTAAATATTTAAAATATTCAATTTAATAGTAAATAACATTTTAGTAAATTACAAGCGTTTTCGAAAACGCACAATTTTGATCTTGCTTGTACTAAAGAAAATGATATTTCCAGAAACTTCACAAGATGTTATTTGAAACTTTTATGGTCAAATATTCATTAAATAAAGAAATAAACAGTTTACAGAAAAAATGATGTCAGTTTTCGGAATGGGATATCGGCAAAGAATAACGGATTTCAGAACGGAACAAATTGGATCTTACTCATGGCGTACTTACCGAGTTTTAGTTCGAAAGCTTCAAATCTGACAGACACATAATTAAATCCATCCATGCAGGTATTCATTCATTCATTCGAACAGACATACACATCCCGATTTTTTAATACAAAATTGTGTGCATCACCTCGTCACCTCTACCGATCTTAATTAACTACCTTTGAAATACTGTTGAGACGATTCCAATACTTTTCCTCCCTATAATACAGTGTAGTGAGAAAAAGTAAAAACGTGACTTAGTGATGAAAATAACTAAAAAACATGAAAAATGGACTTGACTGAGAGTGGGAACTTCCTTGTATTCCATAATATTAAAAAATGTAATAGTTATGCCTTCGGGAAAAGTGGAAAGGTCTCTTCGAAATTAATAAATTCGACATTTGTTTAGTTATCATTAATGTACGATAGCAATCAAAGCAATTACTGTGGGTAAAGATAGCTTGCAACAGGAAAGCAATTAAAGCTACAATTCATGTTGCAATGCGAGCGGTTGGATGTGAATAATTGAACAGAATAATTGAGGACATGTCCATAGGCATTACTGCAGATGATTTATGTTGGACGGTTTACGTCATCATGGAAATGATAACGTTATGCAAATA
Organism: Teleogryllus occipitalis; assembly: GCA_011170035.1. NCBI lineage: Eukaryota > Metazoa > Arthropoda > Insecta > Orthoptera > Gryllidae > Teleogryllus > Teleogryllus occipitalis. Next base: position 32,550 of record BLKR01005711.1, on the reverse strand, counting down.
TTGAAGAATACGTAGCAATCATCTGCCAGGTTGTGTCATACCAAATGTTTGCCCAATGACAGATGAATATGGAATTCTAGGCCATTTGTAATAGCTGTTTAAGAAGTATCGAAGAAGTATGAAAATTTTGGGAATCTTCGCGCTTGTCTCTTGATCTGTACTGTAGATCGATCTCCCATTAATTTACTGTCCCATGAGTATACACCACCCCAGTAATATGTCGCGGCAGGAGACGATGCCGATGCTGAAAAAGGCTTTTGATATTCTTCTCAGAGACTTTCTGCTAAGTGCCAGCAATCAAACTGAAATTACCCAACAATTTCAAACTCAACAGCAGAAGGGGATGCACGACATACCGAAATATTTCTGTGTCTTAATCTAATAAAATTAATAATGTTAATTCGAAGTATAAAATGCGAATGGTGCATATGAAATAATATACCACGGAATCGAATAGCGAAGAAAACACATACAAATGCAGTTATGATACTAAAGGGGACGTAATTGAAGTTTTTTATTTTGTGAATGTTATAGTCTTGATATTGTAATTTCAGACGCTTAAACTGAGCGTGGATTATGAAACAAATAATATAAATCAAATTACGCGCCAGGAGGGATTCGATTGCAATAAGATTCGTGCACTCGTCGACTTACATATGGCAGGATCACAGGGCAAACGAGACTCATTAGAGGTATGACAGTCCTATACCACGCGGAGACGGGATAAGATTACTCAGAACCAATCGACGCTGCTATCTCTGCAGTGTCTCTGACCAGGAAGTCGAAGAAGGATTCGAGTTTCGACCGAGGCGGATTTTCGACACTAGCTTTAGAGTGGGTCGAATTTAGCTGCTTTGTGGAGGGGAACTAACGCCCGGCTGCCCGGATCGCTGGGGTCCCGTTTATTCTAGGGTTTTTCTGACGAGGCATCTGAGGGTAGTATCTCCAAGATGGAATATGACATGGCTTTTCCCGACTTTCTCGGTCGTGCCGCTAGAGTTGCCTGATCTGCAGCACTGCGTGATACGGTCGCGATCATGCGACATCTTGCGACTGGACCGAGAAAGACGCCAATAGTCGTGCCTTATTCCATCTTGGAGATACTACCCTCAGATGCCACGTTAGATAAACCCAACTACAGAAGCGGTAGCGGCAGGTTTCTCCGATCAATACCAGGTGAATGCCGGAGTAGTGCCCTACCAGACGGACGACGCGTCGTCCGGACGTCGCGACGGACCGAGCGCGATCTTTCCTTCCTTGTCCTATCCTCTTCCCTTACACACACACACACACACACACACACACAGGCTTGCATGCACAACACTACCACACATGTCGGTAGACCAGTCAAACATTAAACTCTGACCGGGAGGTCCTAGGTTCGAGTCCTGACGGCGCCAGGATTTTCGACACTAGCTTTTCAGCTAGGTCGAATTCAGTCGCTGTCTGGAGGAGAATTCTAGCGGCCGGCTGCTCTGATCGGTAGTTTTCCGTGGTTTCTCCGATCAACACCAGGCGAATGCCGGAGCAGTACCCCAACAAACGGGCCACGGACCGCGCGCGATCTTTCCTTCCTCTTCCCTGTCCTATCCTCCCCTTACACACACACTTACACTAACATGCACTACACTACTACATTCCGGGAAACCGGTCGGGAGCTTTAGAGCTTGTCCCGGCTGGTGCCCCGCTGGTGGGAGAGTCCTGGTTAGGGGGAAACCCCACTAGCCGACGTTAGGTCGGCGCCGGATCTCGCCATCCAGCGGGGAAAGATCATCGCCATCTCCCTAGAAAAACATGCACTACACTAACGGGACGAATGACCAAAGCAGTTGACGCGCCCGGAAACACGAAAAAATCAATCAATCAATCGAACATTCAAGCTTGTCTCCGCTGGGGCGATGCCCCGCTGGGAGAGATACTTGAAGAGGGAAACCCCGGCACCCTAACGTGTGGGTCAGACACCGAATCGCACCATTCAGCAAAGGAGGAAAACTGCCACCTCTCGAGATTAAAGCATTCCCTTCGCTAACAGGACAAACGACCAGGGCAGTTGACTTGCCCGGAAACATCTATCAATGAACTACACGGAGCATTTTTTGCGGAGCGTGGTGCGTTATAAACAGAGCGTCGTACGTGAACCGTTATGCTTCGAGTGCCGGACGTGAAACGTGTCGAGTTGGGCGTGTGACGAAGACTGTAGAGCATCGGGCGAATAGAGCTGGACGAGGAGTGAAGAGTAGGGGTTGACGGGCGCGCACAGTCTCCGCCAGACCGAACTGTGGCGATGTGCGGACACGAGGCGAAAGGCGCCGAGTGAGGTGGGGGGCGAAGGGGGGGGGCGTGCCTCCCGCAGCTGCCGAGGCCCAATAAGGCGTCGAGCGCTAATGCAGGGCCGCGCTGGGTGCTGCTCCGCTCCGCTCCGCCGGGAGTTAAAGCCAGTTAAAGCGGCGACCTCCTCCCCCCCACTCCGCCCACTCGGCCGGCGGTCGCCGCTGCGCGCGGCAGCTGCACAAGCGCAGCCGCAGGCGCGCAGCCTCTCCACGAGAGCACGCTATTCATCTCGACAACACTGCCTGAAAGTATAGCGAAAGAATGAATGCGAGTGTGAATGAAAATAAACAAAAAAGAAGGTAAGAAAGAACATTGTTAAGAACTTTCCAATGAAGCAATTCAATTATTATTGTTAAACTAAACATCGCCCAAAGTGGCATTGAAAATTACTTTAAATTAGGAATTAATTAGTATATTTAAGGTTTCCCCCCGCTGTATAAACCTAATTAGTTGCAGCCCACTGTACCCCGATTGATAAATAAAATCCCGCCTCTTCAGGATAACGGAAGAGGGAAAAATGAAAAAAAAAAGTCTTAACAACATGATAGCTTTCAAATACGAGGAATTCCTATTACAGTAATCTTTAATAGTATATTTATGTTCCAACTTTGTAAATATACAATAGTTGGACTCGCTAAATACATATTCTTCGATTTAAGCACAGTGGTATTAAGGAGCTGAACGGGCACCGTTATCCAATCGGAGGCTTGGTTACGACTTAAATTTTTGGTATTGGAGCTCCCGATTGGATGATGTATCCCTCCTCCGTCCAGTTCGTGACACTGAAGTGTCACTAGGTTTAAATCGGAGTGTATACAATACAATTTGTGTACTATATAATACAAGTTGTGTACAATAATAATCATTCTTCTACGCACTTTCCAGTATCTTTCTACCATGCTAATACTTTCACATTCGTCCTCTAATATTTACCTCATCTTTTCCTTAATATTCCACCTTTCCCACGTTCTTTCTTCCTAAAAAAAACGACGTATCTCTATTACGCCTTCCCAGTCTTTCTCTTCCATCTCACAAATCCTACAGTTTTACCCGTCACTGTTTATTCAATATCTACTCACTCACAGATTTCTATTATCTAACAAATAAAGCGTTGGGAATGAGAAAAACTCAAAGACAAGGAACAAAACTTTGTACGAGAGAGAAGATAAAGTTAAAAGAAAACGTTACGGCAGAAAAAGAATAGAAAGAACGAACGAAACCAAGAGAAAATATTAGTATGAGAAGAACATTGAGTCATAGCGAGTTCATCGGCGAAATAATCACCATTACACGTAGATAGGATTTGCTTTATGCGGTATCTGATTGAACTACGCGAAAAAATAACTTTTTAAAAATTTCTTTTCTTTCTATATCATATTTTGTGCTTCTAATACAAAGAGTGGAAAATCTTAAATTACATTTAATACAACGCAATCCAGCCTAATTTATTAGAAAATCAATTTTGATCTTCATGGCCGAGTAACGCATAAATTTGGACAGGTCTTTCAAGCTGTGCGTTAAACTCATTTTCCATTGTTGTTCTTACATGTTTACCTTCGAATATTGCACAAATTGATACATATTGAAGTTTGCTCTGGAAGCTTATGTACATCTTTGCAGTACTCATAACCCGTGTAAAATGTTTGCGATTCAGAGAACTCCGGTTGTACGTACCAAGCACCAGGTATTAGAGACGCTGGTGATTCTATGTAGACCTCTTTATCTATTCTCTCAAGTAATTTCTCTTTTAATGTCATAAAGAGAAAATCAATGAAGTCTAAACACGCGAAATCTCTTTCATTCCGTCAAAAATTACTCCGTTTATCTAATCGAAATAACTTGATCGTGAGATAATAAGTAGTGCAATGATTTAAAATCGAATTCAGGGAAAATACGGAATATTAAATTACTTTTTCAAAAATAGTCACTAGTTGATGACGGCAGTTTAGGCAATTAGTTTATAATGATAAGATTTTTGCACGAGTACATGTTTTGAAATCGAGTGATGTTAGGAGCGAGTTTTCAAATTTGTATGAATGCAATAAAGCAACATTATAAACGAGGTGCATACGCTATTTTTTGTATAACAGCATTATTAATTTATAAGAGAATCAAACTAAATTTTACAAAACAACTTTCTCGTGAAGTCTCGGGTATTTGACACCTTTGCGAGAAAACGGTGGTCGGCTGTTCCGTTCACCGCTACCTCCCTTCGATTCTTTCGCAGCAATTGGCTGAATGTGTGATGATACAATCATTTGCACCGTAAAGTCTAATACGTTATAATTTCTGCTTTCATGAGCGATTTCTTGGAACAGAAAAGGTTGTTTATAAGGCAGGTATATAGAAACAGTGATTTATTCGATGAGAAAATAAGCCGATTGTATTTATTTTCCAACTTCACGTGTGGGTTCTCACAGCAAACCTTGAGTAACGCAGTGTGTTATTTTAATCTTGCGTTCGCACAGTGATGTCTCCCGGAGCGCTGTCAGTGGGGCCCGGCTGTTCGGGCGCGTGGCCGCGGACTTCGTCGCTCAGCGCATGCAAATTCCGCGTAGGGCAAATTCATGTCTACGCGAGGACGCGCGGGCGCGGCCAGTCACGCGTAATCCGACTTAATCGGAACAGCTCCGCTCGGGTTCAAGGGGGGGGGGCGGGGGAGGGGCTGAGGCGAGAGGACAAGGCATGGCCGGAGACGTGGGTGAGGACGGGCGTGGTACGAGGTATGGGAGGGGTATTCTGAGAGGGCGAGTAGAGTGGAGGAAGAGAGGAGTCGACCAGGATGTAGTGGGTTGAGGAGAGATGGTCGGTGGAACAGGGTAGGAACAGGCCATGGGACAGTTGGGCTGTACAAGTTATGAAGTGCGTGAGTGTAGGGCAGATGAGTCTGGAGAGAAGGAAGAGTGGGTGATGGTTCGGGTGTGGTTGCGAGGAATCGAAGCTCAGGAGGGAGGGGCGACATGGGGAGGGACAAGACCGGGCCTTGTGAGACTACTCTTGGTCGGTCTGAGGCGGGGCAGAGGCGGGGCAGAGGTGAGGCGGGGCAGAGGCGGGGCAGAGGCGGGGCAGAGGCAGGAGGCAGAGGCGGAGGCAGAGGCGGGGCAGAGGCGGGGCAGAGGCGGGGCGGAGCGGAGGCGGGGAGGAAGCGGGGTGGAGACGGGGTGGAGCGGCGGCGGGGCGGAGTCGAAGCGGGGCGATGCGGAACGGGAATGAATGGTGCGTGGCGGGTAGAGAGGGGTGGGGAGGAGCGGGACGGGATGGAGTGGGGAGTTTTGGAGACGGGGCGGGAGTTTTAAGGAGGTGGGGCAAATGCGGGGCCGCGACGAAGCGGGAGCGGGACGGAGAGGAGCGAGTCGGGTGGAGCAGGTCAGGGCGGAGCGGAGTGGGGCGGAACGGGGGCGGGTGGAGTGGGACGGAGTGGGGCGGGAGCGGGGCAGAGACTTGGCAGAGGTGGGACTAACGCAGGACCGTGGCGAAGCGGGGGCGGGTGGAGCAGAGCCGGAGCCAGAACCAGGAGGGGAGAAGAGGGGCGGGGCGTCGCGGGGTAGAGTGGAGCGGGACAGGGGGAGTTGGGGGCGGATGGAGCGGGGCAGGGCGGAGCGATGGGGTGGAGGCGTGGCATAAGCCAACACGGGACGGAGGCAGGACCGTGGCGAAGCGGAGCGTGTGGGGCGGGGCGGGGTGGGGGCTGGGCGGGCGCCGTCAGGGGCGAGGCGCTGTTGGGCGGAAGTGCCCTGAGCCGCTGGGCGCAAGCGGATCGCTTCGAGTCAGCTGTCAGAACAATGCGCGCACAGCGCCCACGGAGGAGCGGAATCGTTCCCACATAATGCGCCAATCCCGTCGCGCAGCGTGAATAACATGGCGGAGGCGGCGGAGGCGCGGGCTGGACCCGCGTTCAATGCTTAGTCCCCGTTAGAGCCGCTGCAGGTCGCTGGATCAGCCGCTGCGGCGCAGGCCGAAGGGAACCACAATACCAACGCTCATAACACAAAATCCGACATCGCAAATTCTAATTCTTTACGCGTAAACACGACGCGAAGAATTCAGTGACACTGTTTACATCAGTGAGTATGTAGCGTATTTCTATCTGTGATTTTGAGCGTGTTGGGTTCATTCCTAGCAAGCATTGATTATATCAGATTCATCATGCTGTGTTTTCACAATGTTGGACCGAAATGCAATGCCCTCTTATCACATATTTCAAGACTCCAATATTTTATCATTAATGCTTAAACAAGTCTTGAGTTAATCTGCGATAATAGGGCCGAAAAAACATTACACAACCCATTCAGTAACTAAGTTACGCTTACGTATTTCGTGTAAGGAAGCTTAAGTGTCCAGTAACTAAGTACGTTGAAGATACATGTAGAATAAACAAGATCAAACTTTTAAGATAGTTGCATTAAAAAATGTATTTGTACAGTTTGCGATTTCACCAAAGGAAAAATTGAGTTTCTCATTGCAATCACTTCATACATTCATTCACGTGAAACGATTTTTTCTTAATTTTCAAACCTTCTTCAAACTTTACTTCACCCAATCAAGAACGCCATACTGTTTTGGATTTATTGTCCAGCTTTCCTTGTGTCGGTTTGGGCATTGTGGATGCCACATCTTCATTAAACCTAATGGTCGTTACTTGGAGACTGCAGTTAAAGCTGAATAATAACGACGGCCAACGCAATATTGTCATTCCCAACGGCAAGTCGTCCCCTGAGAGTTCGTGTAACCTGCCAAACCGTAGTGTAGGTTGGGTTGCTTACCAAAATGGCGAGATGTCCGAAATGTCACTCGTATGTAAAATCCACAAATGTGTTACTTCACGAGAAACTTCGTTCATTAACGTGATCGTAACGAGTAACAAATGTGTAACTTCACTCATATGTAACGATTTTCCTCCACATGTTTACTAACAAAAATTAATCATCTTTGTCCTCCCTGTTTCCTAGAAATATATAACATTTACAACTGAGTGTAATCAACTACATTTTAAACACTTTAACCATTCTTGATGTCTAAAATAATTGAGCCCAAACATTGCACATACATTTTAAAATGCATGCTAAAGAACAATTTTCTTCTCCAAGTACACAAATAAATGCTGTCTTTATGGTTTAAATAAAAAATGCCGAGTAGTGACAATTGTCATAGTTGACTGTTCCGCACCGAGAGTCGGGAAATGTCTAGTGCACATGAGCGATCCAGGCGCTAGGTCGATTTGTATTATTTATGATAACTTCAGTTACATTTTCCATTCTCATTCATATATTCCATAAATTGTTTTGTGGTTTATTAATTTAAAAACCTTTGTGAAATAAGTAGAGAATTAGTCATCGTCAAACAAAAAGTCTGCTAAATTTTATTTGCATTCTGTTGTGATATGAATAATGACTAAACAACCAACAAATACGATTCACTCGCAAAGTTACAATTCACAACTCGAAACTGAAATTAAATCAGTCAATATCAGTTCTGCTGAATACTAATACGTACCTTCCTTGAACACATTTGTTTCAAAATCCTCTTGAAGAAATTAGGTAGTTGGGTGGATGAAATTTTTCTCACCTGCAAAAGAGAAAAGCAACATTAGATTCATGTTCTGAAAACAAGAAGAGTAAGTCGAATGAAAAGTGGTGTTGATTTCTATCGTAATATGTAAGAATTGTATCAATATTAAACACAAACATCATAAAACTGTAGAGTGAAAACTTGTCTCTAGGGTGATTCGCAGCTTTCAAAAGGTTTTCAAAACGGCAATAAGTTCATGAAATACAGAGTAGAATCTGCGGCTTGGAAAATTCAATCAACAGCTTGTGTTAGGCAGAAATGAAAAGTATCCGGTGATTTAAGGAATGGCACACGAAATGGAAGAATGAAATTTCGAAACACACGGTGCTGTCTTCTTGAGTAAAAATAAAAGGATAAGTGTTATTGTGTCACAGTTTGTAAAGAAAAGGAGGGAACTAAATACAGTCGAGTCTGGTTATAGTGAACTCTGATGTAGTGAACCCTCGGTTAGTGTGAACATCATAGGTCCAGTTTCACTTACATTACAAATACGCACATGAAGATTCGGTTGTAGTGAACCTGAATCTCGGCTATAGTGAACGTAGGGAAAAAACATCCCCCCTTTAATTAATTCCTGGAAAATAATATTTTTTTATCATTTCAGCCTCACAAATTCCAACACTCAGTAAATTGAAAAAATAATGTCGGCCAAAGGTCATAATCGAAGAAATCTCCCCTGAGGTGAAGGTAGCTGATCCGGAATGGACACCTTATTGATGGCCTTATGCCACTCAGCGTCATTGCAGAATCAAAGGCCGTGTCCTGCGAGGGCTACAACCGGCGGCGGCGAGGCGCAATTGCTTGCTTCAGTTTCAATCGTGATTTCACTTGATATTCCGCGGGATAATGCGCGTTGAGTTCTATACAGGCGACAGAAAGCGACTGCCACAGCCTGGCGATATCCGCCGGGCCGCGCGGAAAAGCGATCGGTTTCATTAGTCGTTTGCGCCATCCCGCCACCGAAAGCATCTCGTATGTTATTAGGCGAATAAAGGGGCCTTCAGAGAGTAGTACTGCATTTCAACAGTACAAGAGACATTGATGGGTGTCAAGACTGCATTACGATACTTAGACACAGAGGACAATGCAGAATCAAGTATGGAGATAGAACGAACTCCGGAGGAAGAACTAAGAAAAAGAACGAAGCAAACAATTGAAAATAATTTAATCTTTAAGGACAAATAAAGATATTGAAATTTTAAGTTCGTGCTGTAAATATACTTTGCTGTTTTTCTATATTAATAAAGTTAATCGTAATGAAGAAATTCTATTTCATTTTGACATCATCGGATGTAGTGAACCAAAAATATTAGTCCCCAGAAGTTCACTATAACCCTAGTCGACTGTACATGGAAGAAGGGTGAGTTTTGAAAGAAGGCAGGAGAAGTAGCTCGGCGGAGATTGTTAAGTTGAAAAGGCTGATAGAGATTCTCGGAGAAGTGGAAAAGCGTGAGTGAAAGAAAAATCAGAATAAAAAGTAGAAGAATAATATTTCTACAATAAATTATTTCTAATCAAAGAATTGAAAGAATAGCAGCGTGAAGGAATGGGACATAACGACACCTACTGAATTGTTGTGAAGCACTATTGAATTGATGAGAATATATGAGAACGCACAATTGAGAGGAAGTCTTCACAAATATAATAGTCCGTCATGAACGAACGTCTGATACGTATACGTAAATAAACATTAGATAAAAACTTTTCCAGAATAGTATTTCACACTTTATCAAGGGAAACGCGTAGACATCGCGTGAATTTATTAAACTCGTACTTGTTAAATGTATTTTCCTGAACGCATACTAATTAAACGCATGGAATTGCCACTGCTGAACGGAGGCTGTATGAACTCGCATTTCGGTTTTACCTTACCACCTCGAAAAGGGTCGGACAAGTTGGCACATTATTTGATTGCTCCGGTGATCAGTTCCGTAGTTTACTCGAATAGATTGCAGACAAATGGCCGGCCGCTGAGGTATTGGACGATTAACAATTGTCTGCAGTTCTGTGTCGCGGGGTATCACACATTCGATGTGCCCACGTATATAATAAAATGAAAAAACTTTCGTTAAGTGGTGACTCGGATTAGATTAACAAAAAACAACGGACCAACACAATTGACATTGCTCTTTCAATTCATATAACCTTTTAAAATACCAAATCCTCATGTTATTGGCGTTTATTTTGTGTTTTGATTCTATTCGGGTTTGGTCATGAAACAAACAGCAAAGGCATTATGAAGTTACTTTAAATCACCCATTCTATTCTTGCACATAATAAAAGGCTCATTTCCCCAACTAAAGAACCCGTTACAACTCTTAACTATACTTCGATTTTTTGAATGGCCGATGACATTAGGTCGATGTTACACCTCTTGCTTTATAAAATGAATCATTTTAACAGTGTTAAGCACATTTCTGAGCCCACGAGCCCCGTTGAAAAGGACCTCCGCGAACCGTTTTTCCTAGTTGAAAAGATGTATAAGCAGGAGAAGAAGAAAGAGTAGCTACAAAATATAATCCGAGAGACGAAGGATCCGTGATTTTAGAGGAAGAATACCGAGTTGGTGTAATATTTGATCGTTTCTTATGAACCAGGGTGCTTTCAATGCTTCCTTACCTATTTATTTTGTATAACCTCTAGTTCTTGTATATGACATTTGCCGCACCACCCCAAATGGGGCATGCACGAGTTAACGAAGGGCGAATTATATATTTAAATATTGTATTTATAAGGTAGGAGTTGTAACAATGACCAACTGTCACCGGCCACTTACAAAAAATAGAAATTATAAAGCGCCGGTAAGTGGACGTAAGATGACCTCGGCGACGCCTATTCACAGCCATGGGAGCCGCCCATCGCCGCGCGTCCATCTCTGCGGCAGTCGACGACGACGCCGGCGGCGGCCGATGACATTAGGTAATCGTTACACCTCCAGCATTATAAAATGAACCATTTTAACAGAGGTAAGCACAATTCGGAGGCCACGAGCCCTGTTGAGATAGACGTTAAAAATATTAATTCTATAAGGCAGGAGTTGTAACAATGACCAACTGTCACCGGCCACATTAAAAAAAATCGAAGTATAAGCGCTGGTAAGTGAATGTAAGATGACCCCGGGCGACGCCTATTCATGAGTGCGGGTGCCGCCCATCGTCGCGTCCATCTCTGCGGCAGTCGACGACGACGCCGGCGGCGGCCGATGACATTAGGTAATCGTTACACCTCCAGCATTATAAAATGAACCATTTTAACAGAGGTAAGCACAATTCGGAGGCCACGAGCCCTGTTGAGATAGACGTTAAAAATATTAATTCTATAAGGCAGGAGTTGTAACAATGACCAACTGTCACCGGCCACATTAAAAAAAATCGAAGTATAAGCGCTGGTAAGTGAATGTAAGATGACCCCGGGCGACGCCTATTCATGAGTGCGGGTGCCGCCCATCGTCGCGTCCATCTCTGCGGCAGTCGACGACGACTCCGGCGGCGGCCGATGACATTAGGTCATTGTTACACCTCCTACATTATAAAATGAACCATTTTAACAGAGGTAAGCACATTTCGGAGGCCACGAGCCCTGTTGAGATGGACGTTAAAAATATTAATTCTATATGGCAGGAGTTGTAACAATGACCAACTGTCACCGGTCACTTATAAAAAATCGAAGTATAAGCGCTGGTAAGTGGATGTAAGATGACCCCGGGCGACGCGGCGGCCTCCCATTCATGGGTGCGGGAGCGGTCCATCGCCGCGTCCATCTCTGCGGCAGACGACGACGGCGGCGGCGGCGGCGGCCGGGGCGCGGCTTCTCAAGGGCGCCTTGTGCTCTGCGGGCGACCGTCAAGGCGCCGCGACGCCGCCGCAGCGGAGACCCACAAATGGACCCCCGCGCCGCCGCCCTACAGTGGCACGGTGCGACGCACGCGCGGAACAAATTCCTTTCTTCAGAATTCTGCGGGAGAGTAAGGGAGATCTGTGGTGAGTACGACGCATTCCCTTCACCGTATCTAGCGTTCTTGATCTGTCTGAGATTTTCTGTCGACACGTAGCTATAGATGCTGAGACGATTGTAATCGAAAGCTACAGATTTATTTTTCCTGTTCGAGAATCGAACCCGGAATCGCACCACGGAAGTCTAACACGTTATCCGTGTCCCATCCGAGGGGCATTTATTATTATTATTATTATTATTATTATTATTATTATTATTATTATTATTATTATTATTATTGTTATTATTATTATTACTATTAATATTATTATACTATTTATATTATAAATATTAAATCCCTATGGTGGCCAATGCGCAGCATACTAGCTTCCATGGTGGGGTTTCAAGGCTCGATTCTCGATGGAACCGAAAATAGAGTTGCAGCTCTCCTTTAAAATTATCTACGTTTCTGTAGCTGTGTGGCGAAGAAAAGCTCAGGCAGGCAGAGTTAGTTAGTTACGGTGAACGGATTGTGTCATGTTCGTCACATGTCTCTCTTACCTCTCAAGCTTAGGAATTCAACTAGGTCCGGGCATTAGGGACACCGTCAGCTAGACGACAAATTAGAACAATCGATCCAAAATTCCAGGTAGTTCACACGTACAAAAATTCTGCTTCCCTTCCCTTCCCTTCCACTGCAGTGCCTCTGACCGGGACGTCCCAGTTTTCGAGTTCCGACGTGGCATGATTTTCCGCACTAGCTTCATAGCTAGGTCCAATTTAGTCGCTGCCTCGAGGAGAATTCTAGCGGTCAGCTGCCCTGATCGGAAGTTGTGCGTGGTTTCTCCGATCAACACCAGACGAATGCAGAATGTCGGTTTCCTTCATCATCCTTGCCTCCTCCTCTCCCCTCGCTTACACTTACATGCCCTACACTACCACACGTATCCAAATGTTGGGAGACTAGCCGGGAACTTACGAGCGTGTCTTGGCTGGAGAGGTGCACCGCTGGGGAATACGTGGATGGGATAAAAACCGCAAGGGGAGGGAAGCAGAATTTTTGTACGTGTGAACTATGTAGAATTTTGGATCGATTGTTCTAATTTGCCGTCTAGCTAACAGTGTCCCTCATGCCCGGACCTAGTTGAATTCCTAAGCATGAGGGGTAAGAGAGACATGTGCCGAACATGACACATTCCCTTCACCGTAACTAGCTAACTGTGTCTGCCTGAGCTTTTCTTCAGATGACTTTAAAGGAGAGCTATCACACATTCACATCGCTGACATCCACCCATAGCCACGAGATCATTCATAGCCGTCTGTAATCCAAGGACTGCGGAAGAAAGATTACGCACATACATCTTGGTCCCTGAAATCTTTCGCAGCACTTACCCCCTCTGTACGCAGGCAGACCACCAATTTCTACCATCGACCTACCTGATTCTAAACAGGGCAAAGGAAGAGTTGAAAAGGAAAGGAATCTTTAGGTCGTAAGCTGCGCTTTGGTAAAGCCACGTCACAAATCAGTCTCCCAAAGCGGGATTCCATCTCGCGACCCTTTCGAGAGGAACTTGTTCGTTTTAGCGATTTCTCGTTTTAGCGATCTCAGCTACCCAGGTCAGCTGATTGCACAAATTATTTGTTTGTAATGCCTGGCCAGTTGCAGATACTTCTATTAACTCCCGACGTGGGTGAAGCAACTGAGAATTTTCTATTTGGCACCCTATAGGGTCAGTAAGGATTGACTCTCGCATTAGCCGCCAGGGAGCGTTACAACGATGGTAGTGGCAACATTCATCCATTACTCAAAGCGCGCCACGTTTACACTGAAAAAGAAGGGAACTGTTGGAGGAATCGATGTAGTCGTATATTTATCCAGAGTTAATTTGCATGACGCAAGTGCGACATGGTCGCTGTAGATTTTCCACCTTTCAAAAACCTACGCAGTCCGGAATCGAACCCACACTCAGTGAACTGAGAGACCAGTAAGTTCAACCACACACTCAGCGAGATGTGCAATTAATAACTTGTCATTTCAAAATGTAAATGATTCCAAAACGATGTAATGCGTTTTGTGGGCTAGATTGCCAGCACAACTCGGAAAATGAAGTTTGGAGATGAACGATTTGAAAATATTCATTGGGGATTGAAATGCAGTAATGACACGCAGAACAATTCACGAATTTTCAAGTAAGCATACGAATTCTGCTAACAATTATTGTAATAAAGTGTTATACTCGTAAAATAAGTGTCGCAATTCAATATTCGTATGCCCCAAGTTGCGCCTATATGGCATCCCATGCACGCACTATCATACTGTAGCGTCGCGGGGTCCGGCGCCGCCGCGCCGGGCCGCTTCGGGGAAACCCGCGCTAAGCCGGATGTGGATGGGGGTATGAGGGCGGCAGCGCCACGCCGCGCCGGTTGGAAAAGCCCTTAGGAATCCCGGCTGGAATTTCCTTGGAAAGGACGCGCGCGGAGGCGAGTTTAAGAGATGTCGGTTGCAGCTCTGGAAAGGCTGGCCAGCGAGCCGTATGACGCCCGCTGCTTGTAGGGTGGGGGCGAGCCGTCGGATATTTAAGGCCGCGCCGACAGGCGCCTCGCGGGATACGCTGGGTGTCGAAAGACGAGAGGTATCTCCAGTGCTATCATTGCACGTGATCTTCGGGTCGAAGATCGGTTTGGCGACAAGCCATGTAACTGGTGTAGTTACGGGACTCTATGTCCGACAGCTTCGCACCTCGCGTTGCTTTTTGCTGCTTCCGAAGCAGTGGTTCTGGGCGAGGCCTAGGGGACGGTCGCGGGGTTTCGCGGCTAAGAGAACTGAAAGGTTGCCAAGGGGTTAGATTTTTGTATTATAATCTTTGTACATTAATTGTAAATATTCTGTAAATATATTGTATATATCAATCAGAACAGTCGTCTGTGGTTTTCATCCTAGTACGTCACAATACATAAGGCAGTTTTAGAGGCTCACGCGTAGTATTGGGTCTGTGGCATCAAAAAGACAAAAACGACTCATCAGAGTTGGCCCAAGGTCATATTGTTACGAGACCGGAGGAGGTCATATTGGTGCCAGCACATCTTAAACGATTAATCTCGTTGGTCCTTCCTGCCGGTGTTGTGAGAGCGTATCAAATGCGGTGCAATTTCGTACCTTCCGTAACCTCCTTTTATTGATGTCTTACCGAATGGCTGCGATTCTGCGGACTGGTGACCCCCACATAGTTTTGCTAGGTAGTACGCAATTTCAATTAAACATCTCATCGGTGTAATATTTTCTCATTATTATAAACAAAAATAGTTTTCCCCGAAGCTTGTAACTAGACGAACAACAAGCTGTTTGAAAGGTCGAAATCTTTGAAGGTTATATTATTAAGCTAGTAAACGAATGCGTCCTATTACGGTGCAATTTTAATACTAATACAGCCCATTTTGAAATATGAATTCAACGCCCTCCGAGGAATTGTTAAATAACCCTAAGACTATACATAAATAACACATCCGAGTTATTACTTTTCCTCCCATCCTATAGTTTAGGGATAGAATAGATGGTTATGATGGTGCAGGCGGCGGGGAGATAAACGCAATTTTCTACCCGAAAATCGGGATATATTCATGAATGGATGATGGATGTACGCCTCACGCACAACTCTGTCGGATTAGAAGCTTCTGAATCTGTAAACATGCCAGGAGGAAGATCTAGTTGTTTCGTTTCGGGGATAAACAATTTAATTTTTTGATGTACTTTACAAGAAGGCCCTTGATATTTTCAATGTTTCCTAAATAATAGAAGAACATTCCTTCTTTAAATTTTTTGCTCGAATAAAGGAAAGTACATTCGTAAATATGGTACGTACAGTTCCCATTTCATTAAAGCCTGTAAAAATTTGAAATTTTCAAAAGTTCCATTTATCCATGACTAGGGATGGCAAAAATACATCGATGTTTTTAAAACATCCATGTTTTTAAAATATTTTTAATTTTTTTAAAAGAAAGGGGTTTAGGCACGTTGTAGCGTACTAGCAATCCACAGCTTTGTTTTGCGTCATCCTCTTTATCGCGCTGCACATTTGCCATCGCGTTTTAAACATCGATGTTTTTTCGTGGATTTTTTCATCGACATCGAATACTCTTGAGCGATGTATCGAAACACCGATATATCGATGTTTTGGTGCAATTTGCCATCACTATCCATGACGTACACCTTCAATATTAAAGCCATTACACAACCAAACTACCTCCTAAGCAACCTACTACCTACCTACCATACGTTACACAATCAAACATGTCGGGAGACCAGTTGGGCGCTTAGAGGTTGCCCTGGTGGGGGATGTACCTGGTTGTGGAAAACTCCGCAAGTCGGCGTGTATATCGCCGACGAACCTCACCATCCAGCGGGAGAAGTTCACCGTCATCTCCCGTGATAAAAAATGTCCTAAAGTTTTGGAACTAATGAGCATAGTAGTTGCGTCCTCAAACACTAATCAATCAACCAATAAAGTTTTCTTACAACAATTTCTCGTTACTTCAATTTCGTTCTACAATTTCAGATCGTAGAACTTGAAGCCATGTCATGTATTTTCTTTCATATGAGAAAGTGTGGAGTAGCCAACCTTGTTGGCTAGAGCGTGTGCCGACTCAGCATCTCGGTCAGAAGGGCGGGTTCGAGTTCCGCAGTGGGCATGGTTCTTTGTCCCTTGTCTTTCATGAATGTGTGTTGTCGCAGAAGGCCTTGTGAGTCTGCTGACCACAGTTCGAGGAGCCCGCCAGTGTGGCTAGTGTAAAGGTTGATATGTGTCTTCATGAAGGACATAGTGGGTACCCAGCGCGGATGGTCAAAATCGACATCCTTTGAAGGTGGACTGATTGATTGATTTTTTCGTGTTTCCGGGCGCGTCAACTGCTTCGGTCATTAGTTCCGTTAGTGTAGTGCATGTTTTTTTTCTCGGGAGAGGGGGTGATCTTCCCCCGTTGGATAGCGAGATCCGGCGCCGACCTACCGTCGGCTAGTGAGGTTTCCCCTAACCAGGACTCTCCCACCAGCGGGGCACCGCCCCAGCCGGGACAAGCTCTGGCTCCGACCGGTCTCCCGGAATATGTGGTAGTAGTGCATGTTAGTGTAAGTGTGTGTGTAAGGGGAGAGGATAGGACAAGGAAGAGGAAGGAAAGATCGCGCGCGGTCCGTGGCCCATTTGGTAGGGTACTGCTCCGGCATTCGCCTGGAGTTGATCGGAGACTTTGAAGGTGGAAAAAGCCGCAGAAAGAAGAAACAAACAAAAAAAAACACAAGAAGTCGTGGAGTTATAAGGCGAAGAGGAGGAAAAGTGGGCGTGGCCGCGCGTCCTCCAGTCGCGTTCTGGCTCACTGTGCGCCTGCTCCGCCGCTGCTGCTCTTATCTGATGAAGCGCACGTGCGGCCCCGATGTTTTGCACTCCCCCTAAGTGTTTAACTCTCTTTGCTTTATTTACGGGCCGCCAACGCCTCGAATTAATTCGCGGAGATCCTCTGCGTTCCAGCTACAACCGCGCTTCCAGCCTCTCAAGTTATCTTGCGAGAGTAAATGATGTGAAGTGCTCGTAACGAAATTAGACAACTGAGATTATTATGAACATGAGATAGGGTAAAATGTGAGTATTTCTAATGACCATTTTACATTTTCAATGAACGTTTTTGATTTATTTCAAATGGAGTTGAACAGACAAAAAACAACAACAAACAATGTCTATTCGCCAACCGTGTTGCAAACTAAACAGATTCTTATTTATTGATTAATAGCGCTTCAACAACTGAAGTACATTGTTTTTTCTATAAAGAAATAATATCTTCTCTATCAACTCCCGAACACATTCGGGAGGAAAGATAAATGACAGGTAAACAGGCTGCCCTTGACATTTTTATCAAAGTTAATTTATTTATTTTTTTAATTAATTCTAATTTCTGAGTCAAACTACTGTTTTATTATACGAAGAGTTTGAGGGAGTCACAAGACAATACACACCAGCGACAGAAAAACTCCCGTTACTTGTAAATGTTATTACATATATTTAGGTGAAGTTGTGGCTTGTTACTTATGGAGAGCTTGAGGCAGTAGCAAGGTCACACTTCAGTCAAAATCGAGATATTAACTTATAGGAGTGGTGGAAGGCTGCCAGTCGCGTATCTTGTTATTAAATATTGCTGTGCTGTGCCATCAAAACCTCGTTACCAAGGAGGCAGAGAAACGTCTTACATGCAAGAGTTTGGAAATTGACATCAGCAGAATGTGGGGCGTAAAAGCACAGGTCGTCCAGATAGTTTTGGTGTTCTGGGATTTATTCTTCATAATTTGCGTAAGACCTTGTCCAAAATCTCAGGACATTTTACTGGGAACAGCCCACATTTTACGCGAAGTATTGTATAGGCACCGACACTCCCTAGATCTGCTGCTTACGAAACTGGTTGCAACCTGGAGTAAATTTTACATTGAACCGACTCATAAGATCTTCAATTGTGAATTAGAGAAATAATAATAATAACAAGAATAACAACAACAACAACAATAATAATAATAATAATAATAATAATAATAATAATAATAATAATAATAATAATAATAATAATAATTATTATTATTATTATTATTATTATTATTATTATTATTATTATTATTATTATTTGATTATTATTGGGGCAAAAGTTGGAGTTCCAAATACCAACTCGCTTCCAAAGGAAGAAATATAGTGAGTGTGAATGTGTGAAGAATAATAAAATTTGGGTCTAATAGCAAATAATGGGCTGTTACCAATAAGGCGATGCCCTACACATTCCAGTATTTTGAATGACCTGGGTGTTTGGGTAAGATCTTTCATACATATTGCGGGACAAAACTCATAGTTCCCATAACTAGTGGTAAGACCTTTGTTTAACACGTGTGTCCGCCCCCTTTGCCCTTATCGCACGACGTATTGTTACAATTATACTGCGTACAAATTGGTATGTATGAGTTATTTTTCGTATCCCGAACAACCGCGCGACCTTCCACCGCCCTCTTCACTCACCTCAAAGAAACTCAGTGAGACTCCGAACTCATTCAGACGCTGGAATTCAACGCTGGTTTTCCTGTCAACATATCGCCCCTTTCTGAATAGAATTACAATACTTTATCTTTACTACGTAGGTAAGTAGTAATAAAGTAAGAGTAAACTACGGTTCGATAGAAATAAGTCGTTGATTGAACATCTGTAAGTGGAAGAGACTAATGCATCCAGGTTGCAGACCGCCACTAAACGCGAGTTCTCGAGAGACAAAAATCAAACCAGTAACTTAAAATATGCGGGACAAGACCGAAGAGAGTGAGGCGATCAAAAGACGTAATAGCTTGGCGATGATGTAAATAAAATTACTTCCAAATTTACACAACATATACAAATCATACCTTTTACCGCGTGATTGGTGATGGAGTAAGACCGGCAAAGCGGAGATTCTTTTTGTTTTGTTATTTTAGATCGCATCAACATCTAGGTCATTAGCGACCACTAATGGAGTTAACGATATGGTGATGATAAGGGGTGAAAGGACGAACACAAATAAAACAATGCCCGAGGCGGGGCTCGAACCCGCCACCCTTCGGTCCGAGAGCACTACGACACTACTGCCCCAACGATCTTGGCCATCTGATCGGTGGGATTTTTAATCTAAATAAAAAAATATACAATTTTAAGGTAATGTATGAATGAAAGAATTATTACCCGAAATACATTCAATTACCTTTCGAGATCAATTTCTTTTTAAAAATGCCTCCCCTTTCATCTCGTGCGGGGCGAGCGCTGCGCGCGGCGCGTGGGGCCACGCCCCCTGGCGGCCGCGGAGGCGCGCCGTGGGCCTCCGCCCTCAGAGCGGAGCGGCTCAGAGCGCGCAGCCATCGATCCACGCGCGCATTCGCGGATCCGCACTCACGGCAGAGGGTTGGGGGCGGGAGTGAGGACGGGCTGGGACGGGACAGGGACTGAGAGGAGGTCGGGGACAGGGACGGGAACGGAGACGGGGCAAGAACGGGGACGGGGACGAGGACAAGGAGGGGGACGGCGACGGGACGGGGACGGAGACGGGGACAGGGTCAGCGGCGGGGACCACGGGACGGGGACGGCGACGGTGACGGCGACAGGGACGGCAGCAGGGACAGGGACGGGGACAGGGCAGCGACGGGGACGGCGACGGGGACGGTGGCGGGAACGTTGGCGGTGTCTCAGTTTTGGCGCTGAGATCCGCCCTTGCCGTCCGATTGCGAATGATGCGACTTTTAGAGCTCTTCTTTGTGGCAACTCATTGGGAAGTATTTTTACTTCACTCAGGTATAAATATTTATTTTAGAATACACATAAATTATTTGAATTCTCTTTAATTTATTTTAGTCATAATCTTTATGACTTCGATGAGACCGTAATAGGGATTGAAAGGCCAGCAATTTACGCAAAAGCATTCAAATTCGTTAAGAAAATATTAGTTTGTAATAAATAAGTATCGTCTGAGTTTATTTGAGAGCTACATTGCCGCTGTCTTTGCGGTGACTAACAGTGAATTCAATTGCTGTCTGGAGGATACTTCTAGCGTCCGGCTGCTATGGTCATTAGTTTTCGTGGTGTCTCCGATCAACATCAGGAAAATGCAGGAACAGTACCCTAACAAAGGGATCACGGACCTTACGCGATCTATCCTCTTTTCCTTGTCCAATTCTCTCCTTATACATACATTACAATTTCACACTGGCGGGAGACCAGACGGGAGCTTACAGCTTATCCCGGCTGGGTCGTTGCCTCGCTGGAGGAAATACCTGGAGAAGGAAATCCCCCCAAGCCGACGTGTAGGTCGACAGCGGATCTCACTATTAAGGCGGGAAGAAATAAAACATTCACTACAATTGTGGGACTAATGACCCTAGCAGTTTACGGAAACATCCATAAATAAATATATGGTTCCTTATAAAAAGTATTTCTTGAGTAAACATACTTATTAGTATTAACATCTTATTCTACTATTTTACCAAATAACGTAACCATCCAGATCAGCAACAAAATCACGCAAAACCAAAAAATTTAATAAAAAAATTACTTTATTTATTTCTTTAATAACTCATTTGAGTTAATCGGTCTTTCATCTTCTAAGGTCATTGAGGCACGTTGGTGATAAACTTATGACTAAATGACCGTGATAATTTGAGTGTTGTTGAGGTAGTGGTGAAATGAAACGCGGGCAAACGGGAGAACCCCGAGAGAAGCTACAGGGAGGTCGCTTTGCGACGCCTACGGAAACGCAGCTCTGCAGACTTAAGTCGGCTGGGGCGGTGGCCTACAGCGAGGGAGGCCTGGATACGAAAACAAAACACAAACCGTCGCGCAGGTCGGCGCCGGATCTCACAATTTAGAGAAGAAACACTGCCACCTCCCCGGATGTAGCATGCATTTCGTTTATGGGACTAATAAGTGCGCAGTGGTTGCCGTGCCTCTGAATCAATCAATAATAACTCAAAAACTGAAAGATCATAGGTTTATTTCCGCAAGAAACCTTCTTATATAACTTGAAATTGTTCAATGGCATTTGAACGAGTTCCTAAAATGAGACGGATATTTTAATGACAAATTATACTAACATCAAAATCTATTTTTAAATGACGTCTATTCATGCACAGAAAATTCTGTGCATACATTCTGTTCGTCGAGAATACCAAACTGTGATGAACGATCCGCGTACCATCAACTGGCGGAATTCTTATTAGAACAGCTACACCGACCTATCACACGTGATAAATGAAGAGGCTGACTTCAAGCACTTTACAATTCTAACAAAAGCAATTAACACAATCCGATGTGAACTCAATTAACAGAAAACGTCTCTAGGTAGGACGTCACGTCTCTACTTGTAGTATGGACGGGCTGTGTAGTGTGGCACCCGTCGTGACAAGTAAGGGGTGACAAGAAAATTAATGAAACCGGAAATATCTGATGGACCTTCGCATGAAAAAGGTAAAAACTGTTCATAGACTAAACACATATACTACTGTATTTAGTACTTGATTTAGAATTAGAAAACTAATTAGTTTACGTATTTAGAACTTAGCTTTTACTTCCTCGCTACGGAGTAGAGAGTAAGTTACGTAATGCTGCGCGAAAAAACTGCGAATTTTCGGCAGAAAAAATCCTATTACAGGGTGCTGGTAACGAAAACGTGGATAAATCCAGTTGCTAAATTTAGAAAAAAGTTCTCAAACACGTAGTGTAACCAGAAATCATGTTTTGTGGTTCCTTGATACAGAAAAAATGAATTACGGCAAAATGTCCGTCCGTCCATGAACAACGCTAGCAGCTAAACCATTCAGCCGATTTTCTCCAAAATTGATATTCCCCAATCAATCTTATGGCTCCTTGAATTTGAAACTTATATTTTAATTTTGAGGAGTACTTAACATGAAGTGTCTGTGACATTTTCTAAATTTGAAAAAAATGGCTCAATCGTTTTGATTTAATTTTGCTGTTGGATTGTGAGAAGGACGTTTATGAGAATGGTGCAGGTCTCATGTTCGTTGAAAACTTTGATTTTTCGAAAATTGCAAGAATTCAAATTTTTTTCGCCGAAAGTTTATTTTGCCGAAAGTTTTTTAACTTGAACAATATTCAAACAATTTGATTTGTTACGGGAATCATTTATTTCCTTCACAAGCACAATGAAATTGAATTTTCCTCCTTAAAAGATTTAAAAATACTTTTGCGACTCTTCCGATTCACGTGTGACTTTGGTTTAGTGAACAAGGTGTATTTTATGGTATTTTGAAATGGGAATAGTTTCAATATATTTATTTAATATTTATTCTGTTTTATAAATATTGTGTTAGGATTTTTTTCCTGAACAAGCTGACTTGCAACATTAAAAAGTGATGTTTTGTGTTTTCACTTTGAAACGTATGTCCTTAAAATGGGGAAAGAAACTATACGCGAAACAGCAATCTCCGTAAAAGAAAGTGCAACAGAAAGTGTCACGTTAATGGAAATAAGTCCCATATGTGCTTATGAATGATTAAAAATAAGTTTTGCCAACAATTTTTCTATTCACGAGGGCAGAACTCCATTTTCTTCAATACTTGCCTTCTTTCTTTTCACTCAAAGAGGATAACGACCAGAACGGAGAAACGTCTACCGGAAAACTCTTACCAGAAGCCCCGCAATTCCACAAGTACCACAAAAACCTCGGGCCCGGGATCTTCCATTGAAGCCAGAAACCGTTCGCCCTTCGGAGAGCATCTGCCCCTTGTCGAAGGTTTACGACATGCTAAGCAGATCTACAGGAGCATTCACAGGACGTTTCCATGAGCCGTGAAACCATGTTAGGTGCTTGGGGGAAAAAGAGGCCACTTTAGCTCAAGACAATTTCCGTGCAATTCGGAAGGAAAGCGCGCGGCTCCTGCGGTGGCGGCGGCGGCGGCCGTAACTGTCTGTCGCATTCATCTGCCCCCACCCCCACCCCGCCCCCGAGCCTCAATTTGCGCCGGAACACGGGTGCTCGCGGACCCGCGGGCCCGTCCATAAAAGTATTATTTCCGCGCGGGCGGGCGTCGGGGGCGGGGCGCGGCGGGGGCGTGGGGGGCGGGGAGGGCGGTCGGGCGAGCGCTGCGGACGGGCGCGCTGCGGGCGCGGCCGCGGGCGAGGACACACGCCGCTCGACGCACGCTCAACTTGATTAAATACAAACTTTATAACGCAATTACCCGCGGGCAAATTGTGCGGGATGGGCGGGGACGCACACCGCGACGGGAGCAAGGTGCGCCTGCGGGCGCGCGGGAGGGGAGAGGAGGGGATGGCGGCGCGGGCAAGAAGCAGGTGGAACACGGTAGCGGAGGAGCGGGAGGGGAGGGAGGAGAGAGCGGGGGCGGGGAAGAAGCGGAAGCGGGGAAGAAGCGGAAGCGGGGAAGAAGCTGAAGCGGGGAAGAAGCTGAAGCGGGGAAGAAGCGGAAGAGGGGAAGAAGCGGAAGCGGGGAAGAAGCTGAAGCGGGGAAGAAGCGGAAGAGGGGAAAAAGCGGAAGCGGGGAAGAATCAGAGAGATCACGGTGGAGGCGAAGTGGGAGGGGAAGGCGAAGTTGGAGGTGGGGAAGAATCAGGTGGAACATGGTGGTGGCGGAGAGAGAGGGGAGGGGAGGGCGGGTCCGGGAAGAAGCAGGTGGAACACGCCGGCGGCGGGGCGAGAGGCGAGGACGAGGGCGGGGCGGCGAAGGAGCAGGTCGAACACGGTGGCGACAGGAGCGGGAGAGGAAGGGAGGGCGTGGTTCGGACGGGGGCGAGGAAGAAGCAGGTGTTACACGGTAGTGACAGCGGAGCGGGAAGAGAGCCGTGACGAGGGGCAAGCGGGGAGAGCAGGGGTTGGAGTTGTTCGAACAGAAGAAGGGAAATGTTAGGGAAGAAGAGAGAGGCGAACCGCAAGTGGGAAGTCGCCGCGGTGTCCGTATTGCTCCGCTGACGCCTCCCTATCCGCTCCCCAGTACGTAACATCCGACGAAATGAAATAAAACGAATTAGCTGGAAGACACAGCCGGAGACAGAAAGCGTAAATTAGACACCACTAGGAAATACCTTCATTAATGAAGTTTGCAAAAAATACCTCTCGTTCATCAAATAACAGACATCAACGAGTCTAAATTGAATCTCGTTCATCAAATAACAGACATCAACGAGTCTAAATTGAATCTCAGTAGTAAATAATTTTACGACTGTAACACGCAACATTGAAACGCAATAGCAGGTCACCAGTGTCCCATCATGCATTTTGTTTGCATCCTCCATTCACTCGTTTCAATCACGTCATTGCCTCATTTCTGGTGAAAGGCGAATTAATCATTTATATAGTAATTATTTCAATGGGATAGACCTCTGTATTTTGAAGCAACATGGTATGATGGTAATAAAAAATTCGTTTTAGACAAACAGTCCCCAACCGGCTGCGAAAGCTCGCCACTAACAGCGTCCTTTTGCTGCATCGTTGGTCGGGAGGTGCTGGGGTTCGAGTCTCCTACACTACACTCAGGAAACTAACGGATCTAAGTAGTCGACGCACCAAGAAACAATGAATACTGTTCACAAGTACTCCCACCTCCGCGGAAATGTCTGGGAAGGGAAGAGGCATTGTGTGGGTCGAGAGGATGACGAGGGGGCGATGAGGGGGGAGCGACGAGAGGGCGCGACGAGCTGGCGACGAGGGGGCGACGAGGGGCGACGAGGGGGCGACGAGGGGGCGAATGAGGGCGACGAGGGGGCGACGAGGGTGGGGCGACGAGGGGCGACGAGGGGCGACGCGGTGGCGACGAGGGGTGACGAGGTGGCGACGAGGGGGTGTCGAGGGGCTAGGAGGCGAGGGAGCGACGAGCGAGTGAGGAGGTGACGAGGGGGCGACGAGCGGGCGACGAGGGGGCGAGGGTTCGAGGGCGTGAGGGGAGTGTGGGTGAGGGGGTGAGGCGGCGAGAGGAACGCGCGAATTCCCGCTTGAACGTGGAAGGCCCGGGGGACAGAAGGGCAGAGCTGCACTTCAATGTATTGTCGGCGCTGTCGCCTGAATGGGAAACCTGTCGCGGTTTGCGGACTGCCGGCCGGGCACGCTGAGTAATCGACAGCCATTTGCCCCGGCGCCGTCGCTGCCACCGCCGCCACCGCCGCCACCGCCGCCACCGCCGCCACCGCCGCCACCGCCGCCGCCACCGTCACCGCCACCTCCACGGCCACCGCCACCGCCACCGCCGCCGCCACCGCCCCGCCACCGCCCCCGCCACCGCCCCGCCACCGCCGCCGCCGCCGCCACCGCCACCGCCACACCGCCACCGCCACCGCCACCGCCACCACGCCACCGCCGCCGCCACCGCCGCCGCCGCCGCCACCGCCACCGCCACCGCCACCGCCACCGCCACCGCCACCGCCACCGCCGCCGCCACCGCCACCGTCACCGTCACCGCCACCGCCACCGCCACCGCCCCCGCCACCGCCCCCGCCGCCGCCGCCGCCGCCGCCGCCGCCGCCACCACCACCACCGCCGCAGCGAAAATGCGCCACGCCGCGGGGCTTCTCGAGCAACGGGAAAGGCCTCCGAGTAGGCACGCGGGTGGCTCCCTCAAACGCGGGTCTGGATCACTGGCTCTCGCGTGACGGCGAGCAGAAACACTTCTACTAGCTGAGTTGACTGTCGCGTATCAAATTCATTGGTGGGTGGGTGGGGGCGGTGAGTGAGTTTTTATTGAGACCAAGCGCGTCAACAATTTAGGTCAGATGTCAAGGTCGGTGTCACCAGCGGGAGTCCGTGGCATGGGTAACACGACGAAATCACTCCTACGCGCAGTTGATCACCTCGATACAAGAGAGCAGTAGGTAGTCAAAGCCACCCTGAACGCGTCTACGCTTTACTTACACACGAAGTACGACTAAGGGGATTTAGGTAAATAAATTTAAGGACATTTGGTATTTTTTATTTTTTATCTTATTTTTCTGTGCGTATCCTCTTTTCTGCATGCGATTCTACCAAGCTGGAATATGGCAGGGTTACTACAATTTGTTTCTTTTCCCGACGCTTCTTGTGCTGAAATGCTCGTGGCACGCCACGGTTCCAAGAATCGTGCCACTGCCACTAGTGAGCCATCACGGATTTAGGCATGTAGTCCCGTAAGTGTAGTGTAGGTTATGCCACGGGAGGTGACAGTGTTCGTTCACCGTTGGCGGATTCGGTGATTTAACGGTCAGCGTACCGCACCGTTGTACCCGAGTTTGCGGGTTCAAACCCGATCGATGCCGTGGATTTTTAAGGGCGAAAAAATCCTTTGTACGCCTTCCTTCGGTGGGGAAGTAAAGCCGGCTGTCCCATGTAGTAGATTTACTGCATGTAAAAGATTCTCAAGCCTAAAAGATCCACTGAGCAAAATTGAGATCCGCCTGTTTCGTCGCCCAAGATAATACCTCCTTTCTCCGCTAGGTGGTGAAAGGAGCGTAACGAAATTTGCGTGGTTAGACGGAAGAGCGGGCCTGATGGCCCGAGTCTCGCCACGTAAAATAAGGCATTAACTAACTAACCGTTAGATGGTCCTACAGGTCGGCTTGTGGGAAATTCCTCCTCGGGGAACCTGCAAGCTCCCGACATTTACGGCAGAATACGGCATGTAAGCGCAAGAGGGTGTATAAGAACGGACGAGGGGAAAAGCATTAGTAAGGAATGGTCGTGCGCCGCATGTTAGGTTACTACACCGGTAATTCTTGACGTTAATCAGTGAAATTACGGAAAACTACCAAACAGTGTGGCCGGCCCTAAAATTTCCCTTCAGGCAGATTTGAATTCAATACAGCTATGATGTGAGTGTCAAAAATTCCCCACCTACGGGACTAGAATCTTAGGATCTCTCAGACAACGATATTTTTGACGCAAATGTGTCGACGTTGAAGAATCGCAGCCGGTACACTCAGCAGACTGATTTTTTTCTTTTTTAACAACTATTTTGAGAGAAAAAGATAATTAACCAAGATTCAAGTGCTTCATTTCTCTGAAAATGCGAAACCATGGCAATACTGTTGTGTACCACTTTAGATTGCATCGGCAAACATTAATGAGGTTGGCATTTCCGAACGAGAACGAAATCCCGCGCGCGATGGACTTTTCCCTGCAACGTGCCCAATGGCAATCAACAGCGGCGGCGCCTTGCGTGGCCGCCCCCCCCCCTACCGGCCCCGCCCACCGCCCCCGCCGCCCGACGCCGCGTTAGCGCGGTGTGGAATTACACAGCGCCCCATTTTTGCCGGCGCCGGTGGCAGACATATCATTTCCAATATGATAAACGCGAACCAAACGGGATGTCGCGATGTAGCATGCAAATATGCGCGCGACCGCCTCTCGCAGCCGCCGTCGCCACTTCCGGTGGCGCTCGCCGCTCCGACCGCTTCCCCCTGCGTTGTCCCACCCGCGGCGATGTCGATATTCATAGCAACCGAATCTGCTCTGTATAGAAACACAGCCCGTCGCAGCATTACCGACGCTGTGCATTAGCAATCATCACAGCCGCGACGTGCTGTTGCCCTTGCCTTGGGCTCCGCATTGCTGCTCGGGTTGAGCGTTGTGCTGGGAGGGGAGGGGCGGAAGCCAGGGGAGGTGAAAAGCGTATGTGTTGCGGGGAAGGGCTGGGGGATGGGAGGAGAAGCTTTCAGCGCTAGACGCGGCGGAAGAGGAAGGCTGGTGCGCAAAGGGAGGGAGCGGTGTGAATCGGAAGCGGCGGGGCAAGACAAGGCGGAGAGGGTGAGGCGACTGAGATGAGGCAATGGGGAGAGGCCACTGTGATGCGATGATGATGCCACGAAAATGAAGCGCCGGGGACGAGGCAACGGGAGCGGTGTGTTGGGGGCAGGGCGATGAGGGCGGGGCGACGAGGCCGGGCGACGGGGGCAGGGCGACTGGGCAGGGCGACGGCGGCGGGACGATGGGGGCGGGGCGACGGGGGCGGGGCGAGGGGGGCGGGGGCGACGGGGCGGGGTGACTGGCAGGGGGGTGGTGGGGAGATGGGACGGGTGATGGGTGCGGGGTGATGGGGGCGGGTAAGGGCGGAGGTCGGGTGGGTCGGGTGATGGGGTCGGGTGATGGGGGTCGGTGATGGTCAGGGGATGGGGTCAGGTGATGGGGTCGGGTGATGGGGGTCGGGTGATGGGGGTCGGGTGATGGGGTCGGGTGATGGGGGTCGGTGTGTTGGGGGTCGGGTGATGGGGTCGGGTGATGGGGTCGGGTGATGGGGTCAGGTGATGGGGGTCGGGGGTCGGGTGGATGGGGTCGGGTGGGTCGGGGTGAGATGGGGGGGTGATGGGGGTCAGGGGGATGATGGTGGATGTGGGAGGATGTGGGCGGGGTGGGGATGGGGGGGGTGATGGGTGGGGTGTGGTGGTGATGTGGGCGGGGGTGATGTGGGTGATGTGGGCAGGGGTGATGTGGGCGGGGGTGATGTGGGCGGGGTGATGTGGGTGGGATGTGATGTGGGCGGGGTGATGTGGCGGGGTGATGTGGGCGGTGATGTGGTGTGGCGGGGTGCGGGCGGGGTGATGTGGGCGGGGTGATGTGGGCGGGAGTGATGTGGGCGGGGTGATGTGGGCGGGGTGATGTGGGCGGGGTGATGTGTGGGCGGGGAGGGTGATGTGGGGGGTGATGTGAGGGTGGGCATGATGAAAGGAGTGGGTGGGGTGATGTGGAGGTGGGTGGGCAGGGTGATGTGGGCGGGTGAGTGGTGCGGGGGATGTGGGCGGGGTGATGTGGGTGGGGGTGATGTGGGCGGGGTGATGTGGGCGGGGTGATGTGGGCGGTGGATGTGGGTGGGGTGGGCGGGGTGATGGGCGGGGTGATGTGGGCGGGGTGATGTGGGTGGGGTGATGTGGGCGGGGTGATGTGGCGGGGGTGATGTGGGCGGGTGATGTGGGCAGGGGGTGATGGTGGGGGTGATGGGAGGGGGTGATGGGGGGGGTGATGGGGTGTGGAGCGGGTGACGGGGGCAGGAGTGACGGGGGCGGGGTGACAGGGGACGGGGGCGGGGGATTGCCGGGGGGGGCGGGGGCGACGGGGCGGGGTGACGGGGTGACTAGGGGGGGGTGACGGGGATGTGTGATGAAGGCGGAGCGTCGGGGGACAGGAGCGACAGGAGACGGGGCGATGGGGCAGGGCAACGCGGGTGAGTCCTGGGGGCAGGGAGGCGAGGGTAGGGCTGGGCGAGGGAGGGCGCGAGGTCGGGCGTTGCGGGCAGGGCGCGAGGCGCATTCGTGCGCGGGCTGCGGAAACGTAATTAAATTTTTAGCGTGGGCGGGGGGGCGGGCGGGCGGGCGAGCGTCCATTAAGGATGCACAGAGCGTGAGCGGCGCAAGGCTTTAAGGCTGCAGCCAGCCGCCCTCCAGGGCCCAGCGCCACCTGCGCCCGCCCACGCGCTCTCAGCGCTCCTCGCGGGCCGCGGAGGCGGTTTGGTTAACAGTCGAATACTCGGTACGGTGGAATACTAACAGTCGGAATTTGGTAACAGTCGAACAGGCTTGGTTAACAGTTCGCTTTTTGTCAGTTTTATTTCAAAAATAGAGAGACTTTTGCCGACCTGGATGGCCGAGGTAGCTAAGAGTGAGTACCGACTCAGCGCTTCGGTCCGAAGGGTCGCGGGTTCGAGTCCCGCCTTGGGCATGGCTGTTTGTCCCTTGACTTTGTGTGTGTGTTGTCGCGGAGGGCCTCGCGTTCTGCTGACCCCAGATCAGAGGAGCCCGCAAGTGTTTGTCTAGTGTATGGTCGAATATGCGTCCCTTCGGGACGTTAAGGGCAACCGGCTGTCGGCTGGATAAAAGCCCTAGGAAAAAGAGACTTTTTGACATACGAATGGAGGAAGACGTGTCTCAGTAAACACGACGCGTTTTCAGATTGTCAACATGGATTTCGAAAAAGAAAATCTACGGAAACATACACATTTCTTTCCCTTGAAGATGTCGCTTCATAAATGGATCAAAACGAAGCATCTGTGGGAATATTTTAGATCTTTCAAAAGCTTTTGACGCCGTTAATCATAAGTCTACTTTCAAAATTACCTTCGTGTGCAATTCGTCGTATTGCTCTAGATTGGTTACCTTACTGGAATGATGGAACATTATGAACACATCTTTCCGATTCACTGTCAGTTGCACATGGAGACACACAGGGTCCAATTTTATGCCCTATTCTACTCCTATTATACGTAAACGATTTGCACTCGACGATTCGAAACGGAAAAACAGTTCTCTTTGCGAATGATACGAATATCCTTTACAATAAAGAAATCATAAATAGCATAATATTAGACGCTTCAAATCGGTTCCATAATCACAAATTAATAATAAATAAAAACTATTTCAATGTAGTTTTCCATTTCAAATATACAAATCTGTACTCCACTGAAAATGAACGGTGTGCCATTGTCTGATGTTAAGGTGACAAAATTTTTTAGGTTGTCTCAATGCAGTCAAACCTCAAATGGAACGTCCATTTAAATAAATTGGACACAAAATAAAGTTCATTATACTACGCGTTCAGAATTCTTTCAAATTCAGTCAGCCTTCATATTGCTCGTTGTGTATAATTGACGAATGTTTATTCCCGTCTGAGATATGGCATAACATTCTGAGGAAATACATTTTCTAGATCCCAGACTTTTAGATTACAAAAAAGAATTGTACGAGTAATAAGCAAATTCCACCCACGTAATTTTTGTAAGAATATAGAAATTTTACCATTATCTTGTCTCTTGATTTAAGAATCATTTTTTTTGTCAAAAATTACTTATTTAAGAGCGGGAATATATTTTCCGCAAAAGCTGAACCATACACTCGATGTAGTAATCATATTCATCCGGTGACAGTATCAGCAGTTCTCCACAAAAAAATCACCTACAAAACATCAAAATTATTTTACAACGCATTGCCAGATGTCATTAAACGATTAAAATCGATACAAAACTTTAAGTCCCAAGTAAAATCTTTTCTGTTGCATAACTTACAATTCTGTACATTTCTGTACAATTAGACTATATCGAGTATCAAAAGAATACGAATGATATTTCGATCCCTGGAGAACATCAATGTATGCGAATGTGTGCGAATGGGGGTGACATCGGTAGCCTCCGCTATGATTTGAAAAATAATAAGAGGACAAATATAAATTTTAGAGTTAATGAGTCATGTACTTATGATATTACTTACATATTCAAGTTTACATATACTGTGAAAGATCATGTAATATTGAGGTAAGGAACATGAAAACTTTCAACTAGAATGACACGCACATCCAGAAAACCTCGATCATTAATTCAATTAAAAAATCTAAATATTAATTATAATTTCTTATTCACAAAACATGTTATAGTATTTCATTCAAACGAATGTGAATACCGACAAAGGTGGCTCAGGGCATCAACTGAAGTTAACCCACAGCCTCTGAACGGGAGGTCCTACGATTCCAGTCCTAACGGCGGCAAGCTTCATTGCTACATAGTCACTAGCTACATAGCTGGATCGAATTCAGTCGGTGCCTGGAGGAGAATTCTGGCGGCCGACGCTCTGATTGATAGTTTTCCCTGGTTCCTCCGATCAACATCAGGCAAAAGCCGGAGCAATACCCTAACAAACGGGCCACGGATCGCACGCCATCTTTCCTTCCTCTTCAGTGTCCTTCACCCTTTACTTACACACATACACACACACTCACATGCTATACACTACCGTACATATAGGGAGATCAGTCAGAAGCTTAGAGTCCCGGCTGGGGCGGTGCCACGCTGTTGGGACTCACTTGGTTGGGGAAAATCCCCGCAAACCCACGTAGTTCGGCGCCGGCTCTCGCCAGCCAATGGTGGAATATCACGGCCACCTCTCACCATAAAAGCATGTACTACGCTTACGGGACTAATGACCTTAGCCATTGACGCGCTCGGAATTCCAGGAAATGTAATAAATCAATGAATCATTGAATCAATCAATGAATGGGAGTAATGCAAGAATTTTTTTTTAAAACTCTTTTTTCTTTCTTCGTACTTAATACAATATCAATAAGTTGTGTGTTATTTGCTCATGATTACTAAAAATAAGTTTCTTAAATAAGAAACATTATCGGCAAATTAATTTTTTAATTGCATTCTCTTCGAGAAACAACTTCATTTAACACCAATTTTTTAGAAGGCGAAGTACATTCATA